>WOXC01000138.1:0-150128 GCA_011680675.1 Gymnobelideus leadbeateri | reverse complement strand
GGGAAGATAGAAGCACCCACTTCGTAAAAGGGACAGGATCAAAGTAGAGAATAGAACAAGTGTGAGGTGGGATAGGAGGGAGGAAAATATAGTCAGTCTTTTACAATATATCTATTATGGTAATGTTTTGCATTAGCTACACATGTACAACCTATACTGAATTGCTTATCTTCCCAGTAAGGGTGGGTGACAAGTGAGGAAGGGAATGAATCTGTATTTCAAAGTTTTAAAATCAAATGTTTAAGTATATATATATATATATATATATATATATATATATATATATATATATACTATTATTAATACTACTTTACATGTAATTGGGAAATAAGATATATAGGCACTGGGGCACAGAGATCCACCATGCCCTACTGGAAAAGTCGAAGGGGGTATGGGAGAAGTTATGGGAAAGAACAGATTGGAGGAGGGGATATCCTGTGGGACCATTATTTTGGGGCAGTGGGTAGGGGTAAAACAGGGAAAAAATTTGTAACTCAAAATCTGGTGGAAATGAATGATGTAAACTAGAAGTTATTTTAATAAAGCGCTTGGAAAAAAAAGAATACATTACCTTTTTTAAAAAACAGTAATTATTATGGAAAGAATGATGACACATAAAAAAATCAAAAGTAACTGTAACAAAATTATTATAAGGATCAAGTGGGATTTGGATGGAGAAATATAAGAAAACCCCCCCAATCCAGTCTTGTTGGGTGGTAGTGGGAGGTTCACAGGTTTCACACATTACACATTTTTGGACTTTTTAAATATATCAATTAGTTGTACTGACTTTTTTCCCTCTCCTAAAAATACTATTTGTCATGTGGGATGGCTCTAGGGGGAAGAGGGAGAGAGATGACGGGGGAATACATGGGATACTATGGTGATGTAAGAAACAGGAGATATTAATAAAAACTTATTTTTAAAATAATATCTTTGGTTTTTTGAGGGACAGGCTATAATGTGAAAAGAGTCAAGGACTGAGCCTTGGGAAATTATTAGAGCTAGGAGCAGGAGAAAGAATTTGCATCAAGTCAGGAAAAAAAGTAGAAAGCATCATAAGATAACTAAAAAGTAATCAAAGTGGTAAGAGAAGAACCAGGATAGTTTAAAATACTTGAAAAAAAGGGAGGAGAATAGGCAAGTGTTAAATACTGCAGATCATGAAACTAAAATTAAGAAAAGACCACTGGATTTGGTTTTTAGGCTAATGATAGAAATATGTCTAAAGCATAATATGTCTATATTTAACCTATGAAGAAAACAACAGTACTGTAATTGTTTAAAAACTAATCCAATTATTTTTTTATCTATTCATCAGTCCAGCTAAATTAGCTCCCTGTCTTCACACATGACACTCCATTGCACAGGCCCTTCCTCCTATGCAATGCCTCTAGGATATACTGCCCTTCTCATTTCTGCCTCTTAGAATTCCTAGTTTCCATCAAAACTCAGCTCAAAATCCCCCTCTTACATGAGGCCTTTCCTAATCCCCTACTCCAACTGCTAGTGTCTCCCCATCAAATGACATTGTATTCATTTTATATATATTTATGTGTATACTATTTCTTCCTACAGAATGTAAGCTTCCCAAGGACAGGTACTTTTCACTGTCATCTTTGTATCTCCAAGAGCTAGTACAATGCCTGGCATATGGTAAGTGATTAATAAATGCTCCACCATGCTGTTGTTGTTGTTTTTGTTGTTTAGTCTTTTTAGTCAGTCAACTCTTCATGACCGACTAATTTTCTTCATGAAAATTTATGATTTTCTTGGCAAAGACACTGGAGTGGTTTGCCATTTCCTTCTCCAGCTCATTTTATAAATGAGGCAAGGGGGCAACTAGGTGGTGCAGTGAATACAGCACCAGCCCTGTAATCAGGAGAACCTGAGTTCAAATCTGGCCTCAGACATATGACACACTTACTAGCTGTGTGACTCTGGGCAAGTCACTTAACCCCAATTACCCTCCAAAAAAAAAAAAAAAAAGAAAGAAAGAATGATTAAAATGTTTGATAGTTTTGGGGGTGGCTAGGTGGTGCAGTGAGTAGAGCGCTGGCCCTGGAGTCAGAAGGACCTGAGTTCGGATCCAGCCTCAGACACTTAACACAAACAAAAACCTAGCCGTATGACCTTGGGCAAGTTACTTAACCCCAATTGCCCTGCAAAAAATAAATAAATAAATGAGGCAAACAGGGTTAACTGGCTTGTTCAAGATCACACAGCTAGCAAATGTATGAGGCCATAATTTAAACTTCAGTCCTCCTGACTCCAGGCCTTGTGCTCTATCTAGCTGCCCAAATGTTTCACCTATCTGGTCCAATATGTTATACACCATATATATCTGTGTATATGCATGTATGTGTGTACATATATATACATATATATGCATATACTCACACACGTAAATATACACATATGTGTATATAATATAACATAAGAGAGAAATATGTTTATGTATCTATATCTCTATCCTGTTTGGAAAACAAATGAATAGGTACTTTTCAGTAAGAAGTTAATTTGATTTCCAAGCAGCAAATTTCCTAACAGTTTTTGAGTAAATAAGACTAACAGCAAGTACATAAGCAGCAAAAGGAAAGGTAGAGTTCTCAAGTAAATATTTCTGAATTATAAAAAACTAGGACATACGAGAAATAAGTGATGCTTGCACAAAATTAAGCTTCTATTTAGTGGCTACTTTCTTTGGATTGGAAAAGAAAGTAACTACTGGATGAATAAGGTCTATATAAACGCCATTTTCTCCCTGTCTGATTTAATCTAAGTTCCCTGAATGTACAGGCAAACAAGAGTTTTATTCTATCACATTTATGGCGTAATGTATATTAACAGCAGAAGCAATTAGGACTGAGTGCCATCACTAAAGAGATGGTTCTTGCCTCGAAAATTTGAAGACAGACAACAAGCAACTAGCAGTAGCAGTCCTGCCTGGATAAGTGCTGCTGGCAGAGATACAAATTTCCAGACATCTTCAAAGAAACTTGGTAGTTCATGTGGAAGAACCTAATTTAATTATGGTATAAGAGGTACTAGGAGAAGGTACATTTTCTTCTTTTGTACTGTTCTACAAAGTGAGATTTTCCTCACAAAATGAAGATTAATGTGCATTAAATAATTATACTGAAAATAAATGATCATAAGTAATGCCACTGGCTAAGAGTTAATTTTATTTCTCAAGACATTATATATGAAAGATCATACTTCTAAGTCAAAGGTGTCAAATTCAGCCTCAAAACTCTTGAGCATAGCCCAAGTCTGATCAGAATGCAAGTGGAAATGTTTCACAACATAAATAAAAATACAATAAAAAGAGGTGTTAATTTGTGGCTTTCTTAGTCAGAATGCACCCGAACAGGGATCTACTGCTATTTGAGTTTTGACACCACTGATCTAAGCAACTACCAAAATGAGTACCAAGATCATTTTTTAGTAGCTTACTCAAATTGCAGACATGGTCCCTGGGGCTTGGAGAACATGCAAGGGAATGTATCTTACTTTATATAGGTTTAGCTAAAAATAGATGTCACAAAAATATTTTTGTTTTTTCATACATTAGACACAGATCTTTAGTCACCTCTATAGGCCTCTACTTGTATATGAGACTAAGTAAGTGGTACACACACACACATACACACACACACACACACACACACACACACACACACACACACACAGAGGAATGTAACAATAAAGAAAGATTTTGAAATAAAATTTGTTTCCTTATAACACTCATATTTACTACCTCATTTTATTTAATTAGTAAGCTTTCTAGTCTACTTTTCCAGAATAAGCATACAGTATACAAATACTCCAAATCATACCTCTTGTGTTTCTTTTTTGGCTACTTGAGAAAAGAGATCTTCACAAAATCTGGGAATTATCCCCAGTTCTTCACCAAATCCCATCATACTAAAAAGAAAACATTATAATGAGGAAAGACTATAACTTAAAAAAAAAAACTTCCTGGTTTCTTTGGCCATGGTAAATTAAAATTACACATTATATTATCTTGACTATATCCTAAAAACATTAAAAGCCATTAGAGAAAAAACCGTCCAACAGGAATTTATTCTAACATGAGTGTTAAGAATCCTGTAGTAAGATAAAAGATAAGTAGTAATAGAGTACTGTCCACCCCCAACATGTGCCCTAACTCTGTGGCAATTCCGCCACAGGTTCTCTTACTTGCTTACAATTTAAAGCTTAATAATAATAATTATATATACATAATTTAAAAGTCTGATAAGTGTCTGGACAACTGCACATACTATAAAACTTACGTATATGATTTTCCAGAGCCGGTCTGTCCATAAGCAAAGAGACAAGTGTTATATCCTTCGAAGGCTTTTTCCAGGAGTGGCCTTGCTAATGTTTCATAAACTGTCATCTGGCTTGCATAGTTAGAATGACATTTGTCAAAAGACCAGAATGAAAAGTCATAAACAAAATTATAAATGTGTTTCATGTCGGGATGTTGCACAGTTGTCTCTTGGCCATTCATGAAGACTACCTGGGATGTTTTTTCAGTTTTCTCTCTTTAAAAAGAAATAAAAGAGAAAAAAAATAACAATTACTATTTGAAATATGAAATATGACTGTCTTTCATAGGATAACTTCGACTTTTGAAAATATAACAAAAAATAAAAGAAAATATAACTGAGCTTTATATGGGGGAAAAAGACACGAAAAAAAAGACATGACCTATTATTTCCTCAAGTCTAACTCTTCCCTCTTTTCTGCAGGAAAAAAAAGAGACATCTCCCATCAATTACAATATAGCTTGAATGACATGTATCTATACAGAAATTTCACTGTATAAAGTCCCTTTGGTACTTTAATAACTAACACTCCTAGAACTAAGGACCTACCATATACTAAATTCCTATCTAATAGCAAATGTTACATAGTAAAGTGACAGTAGTGAGGGGGTGTGTGGGTGTGTGTGTGTGTGTGTGTGTGTGTGTGTGTGTGTGTGTGCATGTATTTGTAAATTTTAATTCCAATCGATTTAAATACATGTTGTCTTCTAGAATCAAAGGCAAACATTTAAATATTATATTTTCCCCCACTATTATCAGTATCTACCCCAAGGCCTTTGTCAGCAAATTTTCTCCTGTCCTATTAAAATGCATTTTAATCAATATTTTAATCTGAAAATGACCTTGATTACTGATTTATTAGATCTATTCAAGTTTACAAATTTGTTGCTCCTGGTTTAATTGGTTTGCACCATGAGACTAACAGGAAAAGGATTATCTGTTTCTTAGAAACAAAGAATAAATGTAATATTTAATATGGTTTTTAAAAAATAGTTCTATGATATCATTAGCATAGGGAACTTTCAATGAGGAGCCTTCCTTCATTGATGCAAATCAACACCTGAGCAATATATAGTCTCAATCCAGGGCACTGAGACTTGAGTGAATTGCCCAGGGTTACACAGCTAGTAAGTGTCAAAGGCCAAATCTGAACTCAGATCTTCTTGACTCCAGGTCCAGCACTCTAGTCACTACGCCACCTAGTTGCCCCTTTACAGTAATAGGGAAGTTTAAAAGAAGGGAGGGTTTGGGGGGAAGTTAATGAGTTGTTATAGAGGTGGGGAAACTGAGGCCTCAAGGCCACATGTGGTCCTCTAGGTCTTCAAGTATAGCCCTTTTACTGAATCCAAACTATGTGAAGTACTAGATTTGGATTCAGTCAAGGAGGCCACAGGTTTCCCATCCCTGGTTTAGAACATGCTGAGCTTTAAGCTGTCTACAGGATAGCCAGTTCAAGATGTCCAATAGACAACTGGAGATTTAAGAACTGGAGCCCTTATCTGTAAAATGGGATGGGAGTGGGGCTAGATGACTTCTAAGGTACCTTCTAAATATATGTTTATATTTACACATAGTAGACCTGAATTTAGGACTAGACTAGGTTCTAGATGCCCTTCTGATGGGGTGCTTGTGCTTGAACCCCAGTTTGTAAAATTACATCTAGTTCTAAAATCACATTTCTCCCTAGCCCCAAAACACTGTCTCACGCACTTTCTTTCTAGTGCAAGGGCAGCATGCCCTAGCTGAATTTTTATCTCTCTTCCTGTTACAGTGGCCAGCTGCACCTATAGAATTTGCTAGTTTGACCCAGCTGTGTACTGGCTGAAGCATACCTATCATATATATTCTAGACTCAGTCATATATGTATACTCCCTAGCTCATTATATACATCTTGAATCCCTCCTTAGCTTGGGATATACTAAACTCCCAACATCCATCTTGTCAAACATGAAATTGATGGGTGGCAGTTTGGTTAGGCCTGACTGCTAGCTGACTTAGTGACGTTTCAAGACTAAAACCTCCTTCCTCCATGTAGCCCTTCCTTGGGCTGTTTCTCAGTGAACTCTGGGTAAAATACCTTCACAGTACATATTAAAAGTACATGTTCCTTTAAGAACTGACCACTCCTTACCCACTCCCTAATCCCGCCCTGACTCACCTAGTTACCATATTTGGCACAGGTTTTACTATAGTGATCCTATATAAACTATAATATACCCCCTCTACAGTTGCAGGTTCCCTAAGAACTCTTGTCCGCTGTATAGTGTAACAATAAATCTTTGCCACCTTGACTTAGAGAATGCTTGAGTCTGTGAATTCATTCCAGACTGCTTTCCAGGCACTCTGGTTATTGGGGTTCCTGGACTCCCTGAACTCCCTGACCCTGTATCACTTCCAACTCTAGGCCTTTTGACAGAATCCAAATCTTACAGAATAAATCTTTTTTATTTTTATTAATACATCTTTGTTCATCTTTTATATTTTTATTTTTAAAATGAACATATTTAAAATACCAAAGAATAAAATAAGTCTCAATGAAATAATCCCCCCAGATTGACCAGCACAATTAGAATATTAGTAAGCCATAAAGGCTAAACTGACAGCTGCTACACTCCTTACTTAGTTCTAACTTCCCCTACCTGACTAGCACCACTATTGCATGAAGCTGGTTAACAAGCGTTTATGGGGGTTGAAATACACCAGTTATCAGCTTCTGACAATGATGCACTGTGTTTCTATTTGAAGTGGAAATTTGTGAAAGTTGCATGGCTTGACAGTATTTTTTAATTCTGTCTGCATAACAGCCCATCATGTCAAAGAAAGCTGAAGGAAGAAAACATTTTTTAATGAGGACTGGGAATTGCAATATTATCTTGTTTTTGCTAAAGATAAAATGATTTGCTTGCTTTGCTGCAATATCAACATTAAAGAAACTCAATGCTCATCATAAGCACCACAAATATTTTAAATTAGAGGGAGAGACACAAAAGGTTGTATTGCAGAAATTAAAAGATGAAAAGCAAAGCAAAGACAATTCTTTCAAGGACCTAGAAATAATGCTACTGAAGCAACTTATAGAGTAGCACATATACTCAGGAAAAAAGGAAATCCATTCAGTGATGTAGAAATTGTGAAAGAATACAATGTTGAAGTTGCAGGCTGCTCAGACCCTGATAGTACAAACAACTGCCTCTTTCAAAAAGAACCATAACTGATTGGGAGCATGAATCAGTATTCAACTTAACAACTTTGTTAATACTTCAAAAGGAAAATACATATTATTCAATCACTTTGGATGAATCAACTGGTACTACTGACTCAGAGCAGATTTTATATTTCATATGGGTCATAACAGAAGATTTTCTTTACTACAAAGAGTTACTCACTTTGGGCACTCTTACAAAAAGAACATCGGGAATAGATATCTTCAAGAACTTGCAAGATAAATTTCATGAAGTAACTTCAACTGAATTTGGTAAATTTAGTGAATGTATGTATACATTGTGTACTTTCCATGACAGGAAAACATGAAAGGTTTATTGCACAGGTTGAAAAGCATTAACAGATCCAGATGCTATGATTTCTTTTCATTGTATTTTGCATCAGCAAAATCTTTGTGCTAAAGGTACTATTTTAAGTGAACTTTGCAACAATTTATAAGTATTGTTAATTATATTCATGCAAATGCAATACAGAATCATCAGTTTTGTAATATGCTAAAGTTGAACGATGAGTTATTCAGTGGGGATTTGCCATATCATTCTAAAGTGCATTTAGCACAGGGACATGTATTACCCAAAATCTTATTTTTGCGAGATAGTTAAATTTTAGGAAGAACAGAAATCAGCAATGTGAGCTATTCAAAGATTTCTTTATATGAAAGCTGCATTTCTGTGTTATATAATGTCAAATCAAAATGACTTGAATGTTTCTTTGCAAGATAAACCCAAGTCTATATATGATATGTGGCAAAAAAGAAAAAAAAATTCAAGCATTTTGAAAAAAGCTATCTTTCAAAAAGAAACTTCAGAAGAACATTTTCCCCAGTTATCAAAGGTCATTGAAGAGCAGGAAGATATATGCAAATCATTTGATGAATACACAGATGTTATAGACCTTTTAATTGGCAAATACAATGAAAGGTTCAGACTTTGAGAATCATGATATCACACTCAAATTAGCATTTCAGCCTCACCTAGTTGAGATCACCAAGGCATCTAAAGAACTATAAATGGAATTGAGTGAGCCCTCAGTAGCTGACATTTTAAAGTCATTGATTGATGATAAGAAAGATCCAATTGAAATATGGAAAAATGCAGAATACCCATGCTTTCAGTATCATGCCTGAAAAATGTTTTCTTGCTTTTCAACCACATACTGCTTCAAATCTCCATTTTCCTACCTAACCCAAATCAAGATGCCCTTAAGGTCACAAATGACTGCTACCCATCTAGAGGATCAACTGAAACTGCAGACCTCAACTCTGCAACCAAATATTCAATGCTTTCCAACAAAAAGCAGACACAACAAAGTCATTAAAAGGTTAACTTTAAAATGAACATATAGTTTTCATTTTTTAAATCATTAAGTACATAGTAGTTAGATTTTTACAAAATAATGTACATTTTTAAGTACATTATATCTAACTGAAGTTTCTTGAATGTAGCTTTATCTGATTACAGCTAAATATTAATGTGGCCTTCCAACATGAAGAGGCTACCCATCCTTGCTTTAAGGATTACTTTAAATGTAATATTAAAGCAGTTGGCAAAGTGCATAGAGTGCCAGGCCTGGAGTCAGGAAGACTCATCTTCATGAGTTCAAATCTGTCCTCAGACAATGACTAGCTGTGTGACCCATGGCAAGTTATTTAACGTGATTTACTTTAGTTTCCTCATCTGTAAAATGAGCTAGAGAAATAAATGGCAAATCACTCTAGGATCCTTGCCAAGAAAAGTCCAAATGAGGTTAGGAAGAGTGATAAAACTGAAAGAATCTAACAACCTAACAACAAAGTAGTTACTATATAATAATTTCTAATACTAGTTCCCAAAGGTATGTTATTTTCCCATTATTCTGAATACTTTAACAAGGCAGCATATAAGTATTCAGAAATTACTATCTTCAGAAAAAATTTCTTACATATGTAATCAATCACAGCATTTATTAAGCACCTACTATATGCCAGGCACTGTGCAAGCCTCTGTGAAGATACAAAGACAACAATGTAACAATCCCTTTACTCAAAGACCTTAAGTTCTTTGGTTAAATTCAAGTTTTCTAGTATTTATAGATGAGGCTCAGGGATTTATTCATAGTTACACGGTTACTGTTCAACTGGAACACAGCTCTCCTGACTACAAATGAAACAACCAATCATCTTTGTGAAATATCTGTGGTTGTTCATTTGTTTCAATCATTTCTGATTCTTTGTGACCCCATTTGGAGTTTTCTTGGCAAAGATACTGGAGTGGTTTGCTATTTACTTCTCCGGCTCATTTGACAGATGAGGAAACTGAGGTAAACAGGGTTAGGTGACTTACTCAGGGTCACATAGCTAGTAAGTGTCTAATGCTGGATTGAAACTCAAGTCCTCCTGACTCTATAACCAGCACTCTTTTCTATCCACTCTACCTATCCTTTTAGAAATATAGGAAATCACAAATACAGTTTCATTCTACTCAACTAACTCTCCACAGTCCCTTCTAGGTACTCCTTACTAGTTAAATCACTTTCCTTCTTAATTCACTGCTCCTTCCCTCAGCTCCGACCTTTTGGGTCAAGTTCTTGTTCATCTATCCCCAGGCTTGCTAATTCTGTCCCAGAGGCACTGGTTGAAGTCCCTTTTAAAGCCCAAGAGGTTTAGATAATGAGGGTGGGGTCTAAGCATTCTCTCCACCACCCCATGGGGTATCCTGCCCTAACAATTTGGTCAACATCTTCCTTGGTCACATGTAACTTCTGATTTTCCTTTTTCCTGGTTTTCTGCTTCATATATTAGTTTCCTCCAGCCAAGGCACCAGTCTCAGTAAATATCTCCTATGGTTTGTTTCCTCCAGCAACACTCTTTGTGTCTGATTTATAATTTATCAATTAATCAACATATATTTATTAAATCTCTACTATATACCAAGCTCTAAGTGAAATGCTGAGAATACAAAGCTAAAAAAGTACAACAGTCCTTGCTCCCCAAGGAACTTGCATTGTAATGACAGACAACATGTAAATACAAAGGGATATAAGATGTATGCAAAATAGCAGAGGATGCAACAGCCGAAACATCTGGGGAACAAGGAAAAGTCTCTTGCCCAAGGTGGCATGAAGAAAGATAGCATCCTAAGCACAGGGAACAGCCAAGGCAAAGGCACAGAGACTAAAGATGGAGCAAGAACAAAGGAGACAGGCCAGTATTACTGGTCCATGCAGAGTGAAGCAATATGTAAGAATACCAGAAAAGGAAGTGCTTAAGGTGAAGAGCTAGTTTATATTTAGTCCTAAAGGAATAGGGAAGGAAACAAGCCTTTATCAAGCACCCTCAGTGCCAAGCATTATGCATTTTACATTATTATCTCTTTTGACACTTTACAACCTCCCCGGAAAGCAGGTGTTACTGTTATCCCCATTTTACAGTTGAGGAAACAGAAACCGACAGCAGTTAAGAGACTTGTCCAAAATCACACAGAGAGAAAATGTCCGGGGCGGCTAGGTGTGCAGTGAATAGAGCACAGGCCCTGGAGTCAAGAGGACCTGGGTTCAAGTCTGGCCTCAGACACTTAACACACACACACAAAAAACTAGCCGTGTGACCTTAGAGATGTCGCTTAACCCCAATTGCCCTCCAAAAAAAAAAGAAAATGTCCGAGGCCAGATTTGAATTTAGTTCTTGCTGACTCCAGGTCCACTGCTCTATCCCTAAGAAGGGCATCTTTTGCCAAAAATTTTAAAAAGCACTTTTATTCCGTACCTCTTAGTAATATTCTGTTAAAATTATCCGTATTACCTCCTAGTAGACTAGGTTCATGAATAAAGGGGTATTTTACATGAACTTTGTATCACACCCATTGCTTAATGCAGTACTCAGACCAGAAAAGGGGCATAATAGATGTTTGTTGAATGACTGGAGGAACTAGAGAAATATTCCACCTCCTTTTTTATTCATATGCTGCTGAACAGAGCTAGAGGAAGTCGTGGAATTGTAGATCATCGGAGCAATTCACAATGATGTCACGTAATTGGAGTTTTAAAGAATGGGGAGGAATCCAGTAGACAAAGGGGAGAAGAGTCCTACAGGTATAGGGTACTATATAAACTTGAGCATGGAAGCTGAAAAGGGAAGGGAATAACAGTTATGTAACAACTTGACTCCTTATTTGCCAGCCAAATAATTTCATTCCTGGCTTTCAAGGCCCTCTGGAGTCTTGTTCTACCCTGAAGTGGAGGCCTACCTTACACTTACTAGCTGAATGACCCCTAGCAAGTGACTAAAGTTTCTCAACCTCAGTTTTCTCATATGTAAAATACATAAGCAGTTGGATCCAAAGGCCTAAGGTCGATTCCTCCAGTTCTCGGTCTAAAGATCTTGTGATCCTATTCTCCTCCAAGAATGCTACATTGTAGTCAAATTGGACTACTCTATTTCCCAAATATGCCCTACTCTTTTCCACTTCTATGCCTTTGTTCATACAGCTCTATGCCTGAAAGGCCCCTTAGTCCAGGTGTGGGGAGCCTTCGGCTTCAAGTGCAGCCCTTTAACTGAATCCAAAATTGTTTTGTAAAGTTTGGATTAGGTCAAAGAGCTGCACTTGAGGACCTAGAGGGCCACATGTGGCCTCAAGATCACAGGCTCCCAACCCCCACCCCCACACCCGCCTTAGTCCCTTTCTTTGCCTGCCAGAAATACTTTAGTATCCAACACAAATATAGTTGGGTCTTAGAACCAGAAGTACTGAAACTGAATCTGCTACAACACTCACTAGTTGGGCAAGCAGGAGCAAGTCACTCAACCACTCAGGGCCTCAATTTCCATATCTGTAAAATATAAACCACAATACTTCCATTTCTACCACAAAGAGCTGTTGTAAAGGAAGTACTTTGTTAAATTGCTTTTAAAATGGGATTTATTTGTCAAAAGTAGATGAAATGTGTTTGTTACAATTATTTTGGATTTTGACGTCAAAGTATGTACATACCTGTTGCTGAAGGGTCTTACTCGTACAGCCACTGTCACTTGACTATTCTCTACCTTCAAAATATTTGATTGTCTATATGTGTTCTGAACTATAGTTTCTTCTCTCAATGTATTTTCTTGTGATCTTTCCCTTTTATTTTCAAGAAAAGAACTAGGTGTACTTTTTTGCTTTTGCAAAATTTGAAGGCATGTCCTATTTTTTGGAATCGACAAAGCTGAGATTCTCTCCTGAGGAGTACTGCTTTTTGGTGTAAATTTGTTTTCTTCCACAGTCCATTGTCTGGGGGTTCTTGGTTTTTCCACACTTCCAAACTTATTTAAATTTTTCAACGTTTCCTTTCCAACACTTCTATTACTTAAGTTTCCAGCTGTAATTTTCTTTATATCTGATATGTTCTGAATAGGCTTTGTTACTGCTGAGTGTCCTAACCTAACTTTATTTTGATTTTGTGACTCAACTGCTTGAAAAACAGAACATCTATCACGTAAAAGGTTTTCATTTTGTGCACTGAGAGTTGAACATTTTTCTTTATTCTTTTCATCAGTGGTTGTTTTCCTTTGTTTTACATCTTCAACTACAGTTGAAACAGATTTAATAAAAGAGTGTTTATCAGTGTTTGCTGTCTTTACATTTTCATTACTCTGTTCCAAAGCAGACTTCTTACTGTAGACTACATCTGGCACATTTTTATTTGTCTTACACTTTTCCAGAGAGTCTGTTATATGATACTGCAATGTATGTTGTCCTGTTGTTTCTTCCTGTAACTGACTTCCAAGCAAAGGTGGCTCTTGAATTTTTCTAGTTCTTCTTTGGAGTGTCAACCTGCCTTCCAACTTAGGTGTGAAGGGTGCATCTTGTGCTTTTTTACAGGCTGAAATAACATAGGTTCTATTTACTTCTTTGATTTTACTTAGTGACTTTAATAATGGATCATTTTCACGCTCTGGCATCTCTGATTTAATATGTTGCTTAAGTCTGCTGCTCTGGGTAAGGGCAGTAAGTGATGAATTATTTTGTGAAGCTAAACCAAAGGTATCAGTGCGATTTTGAATAAAAGTTGTATTGAGCACTGACATATTAATAACAAGAAGTCTTTAAAAAAAAAAAGACTCAAACTGTGGAATTTAAACTCTTTGAGTATGCATTTGATTTCTGGTCCTTTCTTAATGACATCTTTTTAAAATCTGTCAAATACAAAGAAGAAAAAAATTAGATTTCAGACAAACTTAAAAGAAACATTTATAACTTAGAAAACATTTTAGGGCATTAAGAAACCTACTACTTATGGAAATTATACTACACATATTAGTAGGATGTTACTTATATGAGAAAGGGATAGGTGGGCTTTAGCAAATAATATCCTACAGAAGATTACATCTTTACAGTAACACAAATGACTGAAGGTATTAACAAATATAAGTTCCCACTATAGTTGTTTGTTGACGTTGAACAAGCTCTTGATTTGGTAGGACAAAATACAAACTTAAAGATTCCTTTCAACAAGGCATCTCTCCTGAATATTTAAATCACACAAGACTTCTTGAAAGACATAACAAAGGAAATGTTATTTGACAATCCTTTTATCATATCAAGATGCATAACACAAAGATGCATACTTGCTAAAGGAAGAATGTTAAGTGAAAAGTCCAAAGGAACAGGGATTACCTATAGATGGTGACTTATTACAGATGTTCCTATTTGTAAAAGAACATTGTGCTGATATTACTGAGCCCAAGAACACTGCAGAGCCTTCTAAATGAGATTCAAAATCACTTGAGTGTTTAGCTTATCTACACAGAAAAATACAAGTGAATGAAGTATACCTGTTGTTTAGATGACATACAGATGAATGCACAGCCCGTAAAATCATTCCATTAATATACACATCTTCAATAAGCAGAATATATAGACAATGAACTCAATGAACTGAGTCTGAAATTAAACAGATGAAGAAAACAAAAGAGATCATTTTGGGGAAGTGGTACAGTGATTATAATGACACTAAGCTTTTCCCTGAAACAAAAGCCCATCTTTTAACACCATAATTCTTTCAGTGCTGCTATATAGCTATGAATCATGGGAGAACACAATTTTCAAAGAATGAAAATTAAAGGTCATCCAAAAGGCAAAAGAGATAAGCAAAATGGGAATAGACTATAATATATTACCAAAGATGAATTACATACAAAAAACAGCATAAAAGAGCATCAGAGGAATGCTCAGCTAGAAAAGGTGAGTTGGTAAGTAGTATCATCAAGGGAAAACATATTCAAGACAGAGGTACTTAAGTAATATTACACAACCTAGAGAAAAGCCCTCAGCACACTGAGTAGATCTCCTATCCAAAATTTATGGATATTTATAATAATCACACAGAATGAAGTACAGAGGGAGTAATAATACAAAAATAATAAACTCACAGATCCAATGAAGTATTCTATTTAAGATGCAGTATCAAGATGACTAAATTAAGTTAAATGTCTTTGTATCCCTAGTGTAGTACTTTACATATATATGATGTTTAAAATCTTTATCGAATTGAGGATAAATTGAGTTGTCTTTGTGACCAGTTTGTCATTAAAGGGTAATAGGTTAGTACCTGTGGATGTTAAGAGACCTCTGTCCTTCACCTTCTTTTCTCTCCCAAGTTCCAAAAAGCAAAGAAAAGGGTAATTTTTGTGAAGGAAGTTTTAGGAAAAGTAAAGGAAAGAAGATGGAAATACAAATTGGTCATTTAAACAACTATATTCTATATTCTTATGAAATTACAAAGGGATAGAGTTGAACTAAAGTAAGGAGGGGTAGCCTTAATGAAAAAAAAATTAAAGAATTAGCCCAATATTCCTGTGGTTTATGTTTGCTTATTAGAAAATTTTGTGCATTTATCATCTTCACTAAACCTTTCACATTAAATGCAGGTCTACAAAGATCATACTCAAAATTGCTACTATACTAGTGTGCTTTCTTCCTATCTTTTGTTGGATTTTTGGTATAATTAAGGGGAGAAGATAACTTATTCAAGCATTAGAGATTATATATTAGTTTGGTCACCGTGTAAACTGGTTCTTTCGAAGGAAAATAAACTTCTAAACTGGCATTCCTTAAAAGTCACTTCTTTACCAATGTCATTTATATCACAAGTATTGAACATTTTCACTAGCCATGGTACTTTGGAAGACACAAAGAGTATGATATACATTGCATAACCTCAAAGATTTTATAAACTAAATGAGATAAGATAGAAGTACCAGAAAATCAAATATGATGTCACAGTATAACAAATGACAAATGGAATATTCAATAAGTATTAAAGAGTTCACTGCTTGCAGTTTTTGCAATGAAAAGTAGCAACATTCCTTCTAGGAATTTACAGTTTAAATTAGACAAGAAGACCATCTAGTCAAACAAGCAAAGCCAAAATAAGAAAACTTTTATGGCAACCAGGTGTTGTGGAAAGGCCATTATGCTGGGAGGAGGAAGAAACCTGCACTCAGCTCCAGTCTGCTATAAGTTCATTAGATTGACCTAAAGAAGTTATTTTAACATCTCCCTGCTTTAGTTTTCTGATCTCTAAAATGGTGACACCTTTCTCACTTACCTCATGGGATGGTAGTTATGAGGATAAAATAAAAGCTATGAAAGTTCTATGAAAGAGTTATGCACTATATGAATGTATGTTTAAAAGAACATTATTATAAAAATGGCGTATCCTGTAATCAAACCAACCTATTAATTAGATTACAAGCTACTGGAAAAACTGCAGAAACTTTCTTAAAAATAATTTTTTTTAAAAGTATGCAGAAGAATGCTAGAAATCCTCCTCACTCTAAATACTCAAACTAAAAGATCTTCTAGGTCTCTTCCAGTTCCAAGTGTATGAGCCTATTTGCCAATAATTCTTTTTGAGGGGCATGAACTTCAATTTCGTTGGTGAGAAGTCCCCATAAAGAAACTTCCACTACCGATGCAAATCCCGACCTGCTCTGCAACTTAGTCTTAAAAGAGGGGTATGCCGACCTCTACCTAACGCGTTAAGGTCTTCAAAGCCCTTACATTCTTTTCATCCTGACAACTCAGTGAGGTAAGGGCTCTACAAGCATTATTATCCCCATTTTACAAACGAGGAAACTGAGGCCGAGACTGACTTGCCAAACTTAAACAGTTATCTTCTGTACTGACTGTCTGAGGCAACTTTCGAAGCTAGATCTGTTTCTGTGACAGCTCAGTAAGGTAAGGGCCACAAATACGATCATTAGAGGGGTGGGAGTGAAACCCTAGCACACGCGGCAGGAATAAGAAACCACACCCTGACACTGCTCCATCCCTCCTCTACTCCCCACCGGGGACCACCGCCGCAGGCCTGCCAGGTAAATTATCATCGCCCTCCGGGTCAGACCTACCACACTTTCTTCCCCTCCCTTCCCCTCACCCCTTCCCTCCCCCGCTTTTTCCTCGCGCGCGCCCAGGTGTCACGGGGACGCGGAGGTGGGGACGGCTGAAGTAAGTGATGAAGGTGGAAGGCCTCCACTCTTTGGCCCTAGGCCCACTGTTCTCATAAACGCCCCCCGCCTCTCTCTCCCACCCACCAGGCCCAAACACCTCAACCCAAACCCCGGCCAGCCGAGCTCCCCAACGCCACGCCACTCACCTCCGCCCCCAACCTCGTCGTTGCGCCGGGCCAGATTTGAATGAGCGCCCAGCCTGCTGATTGGCTGCCAGAAGCGCAAATCAGACGCCGTGCTTCGCTTGGTCCCGCCCCCTGCCGGAAGACACCGCAGTTTGTTTGGGTTTGCTCGTGTATGCGGTGCGTCCGCTCCACCCACCCGGGCTTCCGGAATAGAGGCTTCTGGGCGCGAGGGGGCAGGCTAGAGCGCGGAACGGACGTTTCCCTTCCCGGTTTCCTGGCAACGCTGGTACCGCCCACCTTTCTCCTCCAGGGTAGCCTGAGGCCTCCTACGTCATCCTTCCTCCCAGGGGAGGAAGAAGGGAGATGGATAGTTTCTACCCAGCGTGGGGGATGTTCCCTAGGAAGTTAACTGAACTAGACCAGGAGTAGCCGCGGGCTGACCCTGTGGTGGGCTTTGCTGCGAATAAGAGCTTGTTCAAAAGAAAAAGAAAAAGAAAAAAAAAAACCAACCACTGGATAAAAACACAGGGGAAGCCCGAATTCCGCAGCGTAGGACTAGCACCCGCTCAAATGGAAGGCTGCCCCGTGCCCAGCCCCACCTCCACCCCTACTCCCATCCCCAAAGTAACAATATCCTGGAAATGCTCTGTTTCAGAGGACCAGGCTATATCGGGGCATTGTTATTGCTGGCACACAGCGAGAGAGCTTCATAAATGCTTAATTAATGATGGAGTCAAATCTGTCCCCCAACGGGGGAGGGCGGTTTCCTTGCCTTTCCCCGGGTCTGAGCCTTTACTTAGCCCTCCTAACCGGAATGCCCTTTCTCCATCACTGTCCCCCTACTTATTTTACCCTAAATCTTTTAACTTGAGAGTACAGAGAGTCCTAAAATAGTTCTGTTTAGCTCTAGGGACAACCTGTATATGTAACTGGAATTTGAGACTGACTGGTGTTATACATAAATATTATAAAGTACCATAAAAACCCTGTGGAACAATGATAACGCCTTTTTATGGGCTCTCTGTTAGACTAGCCTATTATGGTATTAAACAAGCCCTCTGGACAAAGAGTCACTTCTCATGATTGTAGCAAAGACTTTTATTCCCCCTTGCTTTCTATGCTTCCAGCAGGGAAGAATTCCCTTACTGCCTCTTAGACCAGTTGTGCTACGCAGAGCAAACAACCCAGCCAGTTCACTGACCCCAGACACTTGAGACAATAAAGGAGAAACTGTTGTGTTTGTCAAAGTCCTGGACTTGAGGGGAATGTGGGAAATAGACATCCCTGAGCTGAAGGAGGAGAGGACACCAGGCTTTTGAGCAACTATGTTTGAACCTGGTATAGGTTGGGAGATGAAAAGAATAGGGTATTCCTGATTCCTGGGGAAATTTCTGTGAGGTCAGAGCACAAGAGGAAACATATAGCAGGAAGGAGTAACTTTAGAGTGAAGGTCCCTTGTGTATAGAAGTGCTGGGATAGGCAAAATGATGTCTCCTGTGAAGATCAGGATATCCTGGTGTGTATCCTCTAGTCCAACTGACAGAACAGCTTTCACAGAAGAACTAGGATACTGAGTATCTTTGAGCCTTTTGCTGGATGCTACTCACTATCACAAGAAATGTCACCAACTGAGGAAATGCAGAAGGCAAACCTTGCTAGGAGTCTAACAATAAGTGACTGAGGTTCTGTATAGGTCTCTGGGGAAATGGTTGTTCATTGCAGGGTGACCTTATCTTCCATGACCTCTGCTCTGTTTCATTTTTTTTTAAACTATCAATAAGATTTCTTTGAGGGTCTTTTTTTTTTTTTTGAGTTGCATGTTTACAAGAGGAGTTGGTAACACCGCACTGGGTGGTGTCCTGCAATGAGTTTCCCAGATTTTCTGAGTGGGACAAAGGAACCAGAAAAGTGGGAAATCCCCCAAAATATACCAGGCTCTTGAGGTTGTAAGAAGCATTTTGACACAAGCATTACTTTAAGGAGTTGTTTTTGTTTTTTTACTATGCTTTATAAGGAGGCAATGTGATATAGAAGAAAGAACACCAGAATTGGAATCAGAAAAATGGGGTTTCACTGAAGCTCAGAATTGGGAGATATGTCAAATACCTTTACCTAAACCCCTCTACAATGCTTCCAACAGGTAGTCATCTGGTCTTTAATAAAGACCTATAAAATTGAAAATTTGCATTCTGTTTTTAAAGATATAGTCAAGCTGGCATAGGTTTAATACTCTCTCTTTTTGATAGTCACTAGATTAAGGAAATATATCTATATCCATATCTATAGCTATATATTTAATAAGGCTCCAAGTGTAGTGAGGGTACTTTCCCCACATTCATCACTGTGTGACTCAAAGGTTCTCCAAGGGAGATTTGAATTCCTGCCAGGAGGGGAAGCAAGAAGTTAGGGCCAGAGGCCACTCTACTCTTCTCAGAGAGAGAGGGTACTGGACTAGAATTACATATATCTGTTAGCTTAAATATAGTTAGTTTAGGAGATATGGTCAGGTTCAATCTAATTTTTTTATCATTTTCAATTTTGGAGGGAAGGAGGACCCTTTCTATCCAAAGCTTGACTTCTTTACTACTATATACCCATCCCATAATAAATGCATATAGCAGTTAGTCAAGACACATATTTATCCAAATCTTAGCAAAACAGAAATCAGAGAAAGTACATAGGAGAATGTATACCAGACAATAGAAGGAACTCACCATTGGGAGTGAAGCGATTCAGTTCAACCAAAAGAGAGCGTCCTAGATCTCACCCATGGGGTAGTTCCCCAAAATCTCTAGTGTAGCAATCTGGGGATAGGGACATGATGGAGACTACCAACTTCTCTTATGTCTTCCCAGAGTATTTTCTTCCAGCAACTCGAAACAGGGTTGGCCTCTTCCATCTTCCCACTTGAAACTGGAAGCCAGACTTAAAGATTGGAGAGAACTCAAAATTCTTGAGCTCAAGGAAGGTCTGGAGAAAAACTGAAGAGAGTGCCAGTCAATCATCTCTGTAAATGAGGAGAGAGTCGAATACCAATAGCCTTTGGGACTGGGGTTACATTCAACTTAAGTAGGTTTTAACAATTAAGTTGTTAAAGTTTTTCATGCTACCCTCTTGTACAAGGTAGGGAGATGAGGACTAGATACTGGTACAATTATATAGATTTGATACTGGTTGAATTATTAGCTATCTAAGGATCAGTAGTACTAACCTCAGCCCTTACTGTTAAGTATACAATTTCAATCAAGAGACATTTCAGATGTTGTGTTTTGAATGAATATTGGGGGAAAATAACCTGGAAGATTCATACTTTGTGGATATGAGGCTTCATGACTTAAAGACTCTAATACCATTCTCATCTTAAATCATGCACTCAATTTCTTGGAAATCAGCAGCACATAGCCTGTTTAATGTTTATAATGATATCAGTGTTCACCCTCTTCTTTAGACAGCACTGCACAGCTTACAGATCACAATAATTCTGTTAGGTTGGTATTGAGTTTTTGTTTGTTTGTTTTTTAATTGTACCTGTGACTTCAATGCTTACAGGGAACTCCCAGGGAGGATACTCCCTCTACCATTATACCGGTTTACCAATATACATCTACACTTACTTTGCAACTTCGAGTCTTAGAGAAAGAATTGGAACACTGAGGTTGAGTGACTTTCCCAGGGTTACACAGCCAGTATACGTTGGAGGCAGGACTTCTCTCTAGTCATAGAGGCAGCTAGGTGGCACAGAGGATAGGATCAGGAACACTTGAGTTTAAATCTAGCCTGACATACTTACTAGTTGTGTGACCCTGGACAAGTCACTTAACCTCTGTCTACCTCAGTTTCCTTATCAATTGGGATCATAATATCACCTGCCTCACAGAGTTGTTGTGAGGATCAAACAAAGTCATGATTGTAAAGCCCTTAGTATGGTATCTGGCACATAGTAGGTGCTATATAAATGTTTATTCCCTTCCCCATTGTCATGTTGCAAATGTCATTCCCATGATTGTCCCCATTTTATGGATGAGGTAAGTGAGGCTTAGATAGGAAAAATCATTTGGATCATATAGTTATTAAAGTATTGGAAATAGAATTTAGAGTCAGGTGTCTCTGTAATTCCAATGCTATTTCCACTGCACTGTAATGGTATGCTATGCTTCCCATGAGGCAGCTAGGTAGCATAGTATGTAGAGTGTTAAAGTCAGGAAGGGATGAATTCAAATCCTTCTTCTGATTCTTACTAGCTATGTGATTCTGGGCAAGTCATTGAACTTTTATTGACCTCAGTTTCTGCATCTATGAAATGGGGATAATAGCACCTTACTCAGGATTGTGGTAAGAATAAAATGAAATGACATTTGCAAAGATGCTTCATATACCTGAAAGTATTATATAAATTCTAGCTAGTATTATAGAGGGAGCTATGTGCCACAGTAGAGTATTTGTTTATTTCCTCGGGATTAATTAAGCTATTTTACAGCAACGGTTTGTCAGTTCTTGGCACTTTTCATGTTTAGCCTCGTTTTCCTTTATATTTTGATGAGAATGACCCCCTTTCATTGTGGGCTTTAAGGATCCTTGAAAGCTTATTCCCTTCCTCTAGTCATGCTGGAAATGCTACTTCCACAACTGTCTCCATGTTATGGATGAGGTAACTGACATTCAGAGAAGAAAAATCACTAGGGTTACACACTAGTGATCACACACTAGTAACTAGGGTCCACACCAACAGGTTTTCAAATGTCTCTAATAGTCATTGGAATATGTTCCTTAAGAGTTGTAACTTTTGTACTTTTCCTTAGGGTAATAACCATAGGATTAAAAACATCACAGAGATTAGGGCCACACATCTGTGGAATGAAATCCAGCACTCAACTATAGAGATCTAAATAAAGGCAGAGAAACCAGTTCAAGACATCTTCATCTATTTACAGTCGGGTATTCTGAGTCAGCCTAGTGTCAGCAGAATCACACACACATGATCGATGCTGTCACAGACTGAAACTATGAACATTTTTGCTGATCCCATGTAATTCACGTGTCGCTACGTGTTATGCCCGTGAATTTTTTTTTGCAGTGATTGTAGCTTGCATTGAATCATCCATATTCTCTTTCCCTTTTCATGTAGCTAGCAGAATAAAAGCCTTCACTTATGATTCGAATGAGTGGGAGATATTTCCCAGTCACTTTTTTCTTTTCTTGGAGATATATTTTTCAGGCAGCTGGGTGGCTCACTGGGCCTAGCATCAGGAAGACCTGAATTTAAATCTAGCTTCAGGTAGCTGTGTAACACTGGCAATCACTTAACCTCTGTTTGTCTCAGTTTCCTCAATTGTTTAAAAAAAAAGGGCATAATAACAACACCTACCTTGCAGGGTTATGAAGATCAAATGAGATAATATTTGTAATGTTCTAAGTCCTGTACCAGGTACATATTTAGCACAAGAGTGATAAAAGTTTGTATTTTTCCTTCCTGAATCTCTTCCACCAATTTATAGAAGATAAATGCTTTTTTTTTTTAAAAACCAATTGCCTCCCCCTTTTCCTTATCCTATTCTGTCTTTCCCTCGTTCCCTCATCTTTACCTCTGAAACAGAGCTATGGGGCTTGCCTGCAGGGGCAACTGTGAGGGTCAGGGGGCAGCAGCAGCAAGATCAAACTCACCCTGGCTCCATGTGGTACAGAGATGTTGCCCAGGGAATCACAGTATGAGGGAGACAGTACTGGCTTTGGAGGCAGATGGTCCTAGGCTCAAATCCAGGCTCTGCTTCTGGCTAGCTAGATGACCATGGGCAAATCATATCACCTCTCTGGGCTTCATTAAGAGGCTGTTGGACTAAACACCATGTATTTTGAAATATAAATCTATGACCTTATGAACTAGCTTCATCACTCCCCACTCCTTTCAGCTGGCACACATATGTTGGTTTGTATAGCATAAGGTCTATCAGTAAAGTCTGACCTGGTTGCTAGGACACCTTGCCCCAATTCTTAGAGGCATTTAAGTCAGCTAGGTTGCACAGTGAACTTAGAGTCAAAAAGAACCAAGTTCAAAACCTGACTTAGACACTATCTTTGTCACTCTGGGCAAATCACCTAACAACTCCAGTCTCAGTTTCCTCATCTATAAAATGATGATAATGGCACCTACCTCACTGGGTTATTGAAAGCACCAAGGTTTATGCTGGAGAATATCATTAAAACAGATATAACATGCAACATGAAGCAGTGAACACACTGAGTCCAAATCTCAGGACTCTGTTCCACTTGACTAGCTGAGTGACCCAGGGCAAATCACCTAACATCCCTCAGCCTCAGTATCTTCATCTGTAAAATGGGGATAATGATAGCATCAATCTCACTGGATTGCTACAAGAATCAAATTAGATAACTTGTAAAAAGGCACTTTGTAAATGTTAAAGTGCTGTATAAAAGTTGGCAATTATCTATTAATATTGACAGCAGTGTAAGATGCAGACAGCAGTTTGTTACTCAAGTAGGCAGGGTCTCTCTCTAACACCTACCCTGCTGTCAAGGTTTGTGTCTGAAAAGAGCATCACAACAGGTATGGATGGCATGGGCAACATGTCACAAAGCACTGAACACATGGAGTTCAGCTCTTGGAGCTCTACTGCTTACTAGCTGTGTGACCTTGGAGAAATCAATTTAACCTCTGTGGGCCTCAGTTTCCTCCTCTGTAACATGAGGAACTAGACTAACTAATTTCTGAAAAACAACTTAAATATCTAGGATTCTAAAATGTGCCCCAAATAATCAGCACGACTATAATTCAGGCTATAAAGCAAGTGTTAAAAAATATCCAGTAGAGGGAGACAAATTGAAAGAAAATATTAAAGTGTAAGCTCACAGGTAAAAAGCCTCCCAGAACTTCTTGCTGCATGTTTCGTTCATTTTTTGACAGCAAAATAAGGGATTCTGAAAACTTTAAATATAGCACTGTCAAAGAGTGGTCTAGTTTTCATTTTAAAAATCTATTGCTATTTACTTTCTCCTTTAAAAAAATCTGTTATGCATTTAAAGTTTTTTTTTCTTCCCAGGAAAATCAACATTATAAGGTTATTTTAATAACTCTTGAATACTTCAGATCTCTGGGAAATAATAAATAAAAGAGTTAAGCAAAAAGTATAGTTGTCCCACACAGATTGTTTGGTGGTAGATTATCTGACTAGGTGTGGCAGGAACAGGATGCATTACCTGTCCATATACATGCTGTCTGAAGTGGAAAAGAGGCACAGATTCAGAGACAGCAAGAGGGTTGTATCCCAGCTCTACTACTCATATCAGGAAGCCTTTTTAAGCTAGTACCTTCCCTCTGTTGATTACTTCCTCTTTATCCTGTATCCAGCTTGTTTATGAATTGTTGTTTCCATGTTATCTCTCTTTTTAGACACGGACCTAGGGACAGGGACTGTTTTTTGTCCTTCTTTGTTTCTTTACCCTTTAGCATAGTTCCTGGAACATAGTAGTCATTTAATAAATGCTTATTGACTAGTTGGGTGACCTTGGGGAAGTGACAATTTCTTCAGGTCCAAGTTTCCTCATCTATTAATTAAGGAGGTTGTTTCTAGGTGACTAGGTCACCTGGGTTTCTTCTCTAAGGTTTCAGCTCTAAATCTATGTTCCCAATAGGTTAAAGGGTGTTTTTAAACATACCCACACTTATTAGTCACTCTTTTTCATCACTACAGTAGCAACTGCTGACCAATTGTCACAAATTGGCAAATAGGATACTAGAACCCTGGGAGCAGCAGCACTTTCCAAGCCTCTGATCCTACTTCCAGTCTATCACAACCATTATTGAGGGAGGAGAAGGGGCCAGCAAACACACTAAATGCCACCTGTGGAGCAGGCAAGCTGGCCTAGCTGAAGCAGCAATGCTCCCTGAGGGAGGCACAGGAAGCAGAATGCTCCAGCTAAATTGAAGCAGCACTACCATCATGGCCACCATCTCCTCCCAGTCCTGGTAGAGACAGCTCACAGCCACAAACCCAAGAACTTTAGGAATAAACAATGCTTTCCAGCCCAGGGCCAATAGAACCATTGTCTTGGGGAAGCGTGCATCCTGACAATTGTTCCTGCAGGTTCTACACTCAGTTACTGAAAACCCCAAAAAGGAAAATTCTTGGCACCAAAGTCTTTCATACTATCAAATAATTCAGCATCAGAAACTGATGTGATGTTATCAGTAGAAATGTCACTAAAAAAGAGGCATTCCCATCTGCTTTGCTGCTACACCTCAAGGACCTTGGGGCCTTTCCATCTGACTTATAGCTGAAAGCTTCTGTATTGAATCCACCATTAGAATGTAAGCTCCTTAAGAGCAGGAACTGTCTTATTTTTTCTATATGCATAACCATATTCTGCATGTGTGTGTCTGCCTATCTATCTATCTATCTATCATCTATCTATCTATACATCTACCCTAAAGACTGATCTGAGCCTTCCTGAAGATTGTCAGACTATACTCTACTCTCTACTCCCATAGTTCTCTATGTGACCCACCACCACAACATTCTCTTAAAACCTTGCCAATAGCTAGAGACATTTCTGGTGATTAGATTAAGTCAACTGTGACCCCCTTCTCAGTGCTACTCTGACTTCTTGTTATTGTTCAGTCATGTCAGTCATGTCCAACTCTTTGTGACATCATTTAAGGTTTTCTTGGCCAAGATATTGGAGTGGTTTGCCATTTTCTTTTCTAGTTCATTTTACAGATGAGGCACTGAAACAAAGAGGGTTAAGTGACTTGCCCAGAGTCACACAGCTAGTGTCTGAGGCCAGATTTGAACTCAAAAGATGCATCTTCCTGACTTCCAGCCCAATTCTCTATCCACTGTACCACCTGCTGTCTTGCTATTCTGACTATCCTACACCAAAGGCCTCTTGTGACCCAATGGATTGGTGTTAGGGGACACTTAAGGTGAGCAATTAGGAGGCTTTTGCAGGAGTCTAGGTAAGAATACAAGCTAAGAAAGTGGCTGTATGAGTAATGAAAAGGGATGGATGACATGATGTGGAGGTAAATGGCAATATTTGGCAATTATTAGCCATTTGGGTTGAGGAAGAGTGAGAATTCAAGGATAACACCAAGATTTTGAACCTTAGAAAATAGTAGGGTAGAGGTGTTCTTTACAGAAATAATTAAATGTGGAAGAAGAGTGGATTTGGGGTGAAAAACAATGAATTCCCTTTAGGACATATTGAGTTTGAGGTATTTTGGGGGACATTCAGCTAGAAATGTCCAGTAGGCCATTATTGATGCAGGCCTGGAGTTCAGGAGAGACTGAGGGTAGCTATATAGACCAAAGAGTCATTAGATTCGGTCATTAAATCCGTGGAAACTGATAAGGTCACCAAGCATAAGAATGCACAGAGAGAAGAGAAGGGGACCCAAGATAGAGTATTAGGGTATGCCCACAGTTGGGGACAAGGGTTGGGAAAAGAAGAGAAATCGTTTAAATTATTCAGAGAAGAACATGAAGTTGAGAACTAGGAAATTGTAGTGTCACAAAAACCCAGAGAGGAGAGTCTCCAGGAGGAAAAGGTGGTCAACACTGTCAATTCCACATACTTAGAGAAGTTTTAGTTAAAATGTGAGTGAAAGGAAGTGGAGAGCGTACACAGTGAGTGATCCTATGTGGAGAATCACACATCATAATATGAAGCTTCACAGATCCATTATAGTATGGAGAATATAAATCTGCTTTAGTATAATTAGAGAGTCTCGAAGCTATAATGAAGCCCAACTCCATCCCTGAAGCAAGAATTCCTAAGTGAATCAATTCTACTTTTGGAGAGTTCTAATGGTTAAGGTTTTTTTTTCCTTTTATGGAACCAAAATCTGCCTCTCAGAAACTACTACCCAATGTTCCTAGATTTGTCTCTGGTGCCAAGAAAAAAAACCAAGACTAATCGATCTTGGTAGAGTCCTTCAAATATTTGAAGACAGTTATACGTCTTTTAAGTTGATACTCACTGAACATTCATAGTTTTTCATGAAATTATAAAATGTCAGAAAAAGATAAAACCTTGGAAATCATCTAATATATCCCCATAGCTTATAGATGATGAAATATCGATCTAGAAATATTAAATTACTTTACCACATTCACATAGGCAGTTAGGGGAAGTGCTGGGCCTACAACCTAGTTCTCTTGGTTGCTAGTTCAGTGGTCTTTCCACAGCACTGCATTGTCTCCTAGTCTAGTGAATTACATAATTTTTAACAAGTGTAGAAAAGGTACCCGAAAGTTTTATCTGAGTAATATTTAGAGGATATGTATCAGGCCCTCTTGACCATTTGATAATTTTTTCATCACTTTGTATTAGCAAAAATAGCACCTATATTGAGCTCACTCTTCCAAACTCCACTCACATTGGTAGGTTGTGGCCCCAGAGGGTAATTGACTATTTCTTCCTTTAGGGTTCTAGGGTTAACCTTGTAGGGGAGGATGAGGTTTCTAATACAATTACTTATGGGCTCCCACTCAATATCATTTAAGTAGTCACAAAGGCATATTTGTTGAGAAAGTATAACAGAGAGAATTTTTTTTAAAAACACACAAACTGGAAATGCTCTGTCCCCCCTTTGCACACTCAGTCCCTGTATGTAGGATCAGGAAAGAATAAATACAAAGAGATAAAGGAAACAGACACCACATGTTCTGAGGTGATAGGGTAAGAAGTAGGGCCTACTGCCCTTCCTCAACCCACTGGCTCACAGGAATTATCCTACTCCAAAATGCCATACTACAAAACATACATAAAGGGCTCAATTCTGGCTCCATTATTAGTTCTGTTCCAAAGCCAACCAGAAAAGCATAAGCATCTGCCCCTCAGTCAGTTATAGTCAGAAAGAGGTTTACCAACCTCCATATGTTGGATTGAAATATTCCACATTCTTAATATGCTTTCCAGGAAGGGTGAATCTAAGTATACCCTAAAGATAGAATCATCATTGGCCAGTCCTCTATTACACAAATATTTATATATAGCTACTCTATGAAAAAATCCAATATTTTTACAAGACAATGAGTCAAATTTTCTGTATTTTAATTGCAAATTTCTCAGCTGACATATTTTAGGCGTCTATATATTGATTTTACAGTTTATGCATTCTAAACAATATTTTCAAAGGACCAAGTTTTCATAAAAAGACTAGATCTTTTATTTGCCTTTACTCAATAATGCCTAGGGTTGTAGAAATGCAGCTGCCAAATAAAAAGCTCCTTAGATTACAAAAACCAACCATAGACTCAGTCTTTCCAGAGGGAAAAAGAAGTGTTTCTCTAACCTTATAAGATTCATGAATAATTCCACACCCATACACATATCCAAACCAGTTTACATAAGCCTTTTTTTTTAAATCTTTTTTGCAATTTAGTCCACAATCTGTACTCTGACTCACTAAGAGGGAAAAAAATTCACCACTAGAAAGAGTTCTGTATTTTTCACTCAGATCCTGAGAGTAAGAACAGTCTAGTATACAACAAATTAGCTATTGTTCTGTTTGAATTAACATTTCACATTCAATTAGTATAAAAAGATAGATAAATGACACCCTTCTTCTGTTTTCTGTGTTGAACTTTGTTTTCACAAGATATGAATTGCTGGCTTCTGTAGAATTTATGAGTTTAATTCAATTAATCAGATCCCATTGCCCAAAGGAATTGGTAGTCACAGATAAAGTTGATCCAGGTGGGACATGACTATACACTGTTATTCCTCACATCTGTCTTTTTTTAATTTTCATTTCTCCTGTAAAAGTATTCATTGTGCCAAAATCTCTAGATGACTGGCATCAATTAGGTTTGTAAAGTTTGATCAGCAAAGACATTGCTGGAAAGTAGAGGTGAACTACCAGGCTATCAACCTTGAAGGGATGCAATGCAGTGGATATTGCTTTTATTCTTCAAGTCATAATACCTTTGTTTTGTTGTTTAATATAGTGATCCAGGAGTGAGATATTAGGAATTTGGACCTGGAAATTAATTGAACCAGTCATATGAGAGTTTACACAATCTCAGAAATGGAAAGGACTGCAGAGGCCTAGTTTAGAGCCTCTACCTAAATTAGAATCTTATACAACATACCTGACAGGGGTTCATCCAATCTTTGCTTAAAGACATGCAGGGTGAAGAAGTCTGTTAGAACCTAAAAAAAGTTTATTCCATTTTTAGATAGGCCTAATTAGAACCGTATCTTCCCTCCTGTGTGGAAACATTCAATTGACACAGGACAGGAATTAGTAACTAAAATACTCTTAGAGATGCCTAAGGTATTAACAGTTCAAGTGACTTGCCTCTGGTCACACAGCTCCTTTGAAAGGACTTTAAACAGGTGTTCCTGACACTCCACTCTGTCTCTTGGGCAAAACCTAAATTGGCCTCTTTGTAACTCCTACCCTTTGCTCCCAGTTCTGCTTTCCAAGATCAAGTGGAATAAGTTTAATCCTTTTTCTATAAGATAACCCTTGAGACACTTGAATATATATATGTTTGGAGTTTGATTAGGGGACCAAGATCAAACTACTCCAGGTTAAAGATTGTCTCAGGTTTCAGAGTCAGTGAGTGGTTGCATTCAAAAATTGTAAAGAATTTGAAACCACTAAATGATTCATAAGGAGGTGGCCTATTTGGAGATTCTAAAGGGTATAAAACTGGGAGTGGTCCATTCATAGCTTGTAGGTGAAGAAGATATGAAGAAATTCCTCCATCAAACAATGGAATTGTAGGGTGGCTAGCCACTGGATGGCTAAAGGATCAGTCATGATAAACTTATCAGCTCTATAATTGGTGGAGACAGAAGGAGTTTTGTCAGTTGAGGAGTCATCTCTGGCAGTCTAGAAGAGAGCAGAGAAAGAACCTAGCTCTTAAGAGAGAGTTACTTTTTACTTTTTATCTCAAGCTTCTTCCTGATCAAAATGGTGGAAGTGGGAAGGGGATTATTTTGCCCACTTCTGTCAGCAATGAGGATGGATGAGATAAATTAGTGGAGGAACTCACCATGGTGGAGATATAGTAATGAGGAGAAAGCAGGCTGAGACAATCCAAATTCGGAGTTGAGCTATGAAGAACAGACCTAGTATCTCAGTCAGAGTAATGTAAAGATACCACATGAAAAAAAAAGACATCAGGGGCTCTGTGGGCACTGGAAGTATAAGTTATCTAGTTCACATGTGTTCCCTATATATGTGCCTCCCTATTAGTACATTCTATATATGTTCCCAATCTTCCAACTAATGCTGCTTATCTATTTGGAAAAGTGTGTTCCAGGTTTATGGAAGGAATCTTGTGTGGCTTCAGTGCTTATTATGTTACTTCAGTAAATGCTTTTGCTTTGAGCTAATTCTGTCAATTGGCTGACTACTAAAGGGGAGTGTGCTGGTAGGGGCTCATGGGGGCTCATGAGGTATAGTTTAAGTGTGAGTACCTAGAACACAAAATTGTCATACCCAGGAGTGTGCTGGTAAATATTTAACAACCATCTTCCTGAAAAAAGTATCTATGACATTTTAACGTTTAATTTTGCATTATTAACTTTTATTAAATATTGTTAAATAATTAACAATGCATTGGTAGTCACTAATGTTGCACTATTATATATTAATTTTTCTCCATCAATTTCTTAAATCCAGACAATCAACAAAACAATAAATTGAGCCCTCATTTGTTGCATTTACCAATTCCTGAGGTGCAAATGTTCATGCTGAAAATTTAACAATTGGCTCTCACAAGCAGTTTGAGCTAGCTCTAGTATATCTCTGGCAGGGGATCCAGCTTCCAAGTGTGGGTCCTCGGAGGAAGCGTTATATCTTGTTCCCATTGTCTTCTCTAGCTTAAAAATCTCTAGGCCCTTCAGTTGATCCTCACGTGCATGCTCTTCAGGCCCTTCACCATCCTGATTGTACTCCTCTGAACACTCTAGAGCTTAACAATGTCCTTCCTAAAATGCAGGGCCCGGAACTGAACACAATATACTAGAGGTAGTCTGTCTAGTCTGTCTAAGGGAGAGAAGAACAGGACTATCACCTTCCTTGTCTTGGACCCTATGCTTCACTTAACAAAACCCACATTTTCATTAACTCTTTTGGCTGCCATGTCACCCTGTTGACTCAGATTGAGTTTGTAGTCCACTAAAACCCCCAGTCCCATTTCAGACAAGCTATTTTCTAGTTGTGCCTTGTCTATTTTGTTCTTGTGAAGTTGATTTTTTAAAAGTACAAGACTTTACCTTTATTTTAATTAAATTTCACTTTACTAGTTCATTTAATTTAGTTAGTTAAGACAATGAGGAAGTGTGGAATCTAATTTCAACCTAAGACAGAGGAACCCCTGCTTTCTTTTGTGTGATAGTTAACACCTGCTGTCTTCACCTACTGGTAGCTTCAAGAAGCCTTGGCTTTCCCCTAATGCTTCTCCTATCCTGGAAATTATAGACCCCTGGCCTTGGAGATACTGGACCCCATTCTACTCCTCCATCTTTAGCAGGGCTATGAAAGCCTGGTACAATGAACTTTGACTTGCCTGACCTCACATCTACCTGACTGCTATATATTCTCAATCAAGTTTCTGATTGATACTTCGTAATTATCTTATTAGCAATGTAATTAACAATCAACAAAAAAATTATTTGACTTTTCTTTTCTCCATTCTGTCACACTCACCTTCTATATTTGATTCAATACCCAAAGAATATAACAGAGAAGGGCAAGACAAATATCTGGCAGAAAGATGGGAGAGGCGGTATAGGACTCCAGAATACCTTAACAGGTATTAGCACTTTTTGAACCAAGGTTTGGAAGATAACTGCTTTCAGTATTTAGTTCATGAAGATCATGTAAGAATCCAAGGTCTAAAATAACTTTCATTTTCATTCTATCCTCTAAATAACTCTATTCTTCTCCCCTACTCCTGTCTCCTTTTCTAACACAGGACTTATTTTCAAAGTAGATGCTTAGCATTGCCGGCAAGACTCCAAATGAGATATGAGAAGCCAATTTGCAGAGTTCAATCATTATCTTCTTTACTTTATAATGAATTCCCCTGTTTACAACTAAACCCTTTATGGTATTGTTAACTAGCCCTGGGTCTCTTTCCTCATTAGTTTCTACAGCTCTATTCTCTTAAGCCTGCATTTAAATTTATTATGGGCTCTCCTTAGATGCATAACCTCATGCTTCATGGCACTGAATTTCATTAGCCTCTTTTCTGCCCATTTCCCTAAGCTGCTTGAATCTTTAGTAATCTGGTACATTCCTGGAATGTAGCAATTGATGCCCCTCTACTGTGTCGTCTGTAAAGTTACCTTCTTATCCAAGTACACAGTGTACCCAATTCTCCCTTTTTATAAAAGGTTCAGGGGTTGTAATTAAGGTGGTGTAGTTATGCCAGGCCCTGGACAGAATGGGGAGGAAGCCCAGGTTTCAGGGTAAAGGGCACAAGTCAGGAATGTTGAAATCAATCAATCAACAAATATTTATTAAATGGCTACTATGGTCTAGGCACTAGAATGGACACTGGAGAGAGAAAGGCAATAATGAAACAATCCCTACCTTGGAAGAGAAAAAAGTGTGTGTGTGTGTGTGTGTGTGTGTGTGTGTGTGTGTGTGTGTGTGTCCGAGGAACTCTGATTCTTGGTCTCTCACCCCAGACAATAGCTTCCACAGGGTGGAGTATCCTATAGTTGAGAATGTAAATATTTTATGATGTAAATTTGGTTGATAAACACTGGACAAAGTCATGTTTAATTATCTTTCAGCTATAGCATTCTCTTGTTCTCTTCCTCCTCTGCATTAACACCTCTATCAAGTAGTTTATATATGTAGCAAGATTCATTGCTTATATTGATATGTCAACAGGACCAGGCTTATTCTTGGGTTGAGTGGGCAGTCATTTATATATTATGATTTAGGTTCTGCCAGGAAACATCAGCCTACTCCCTCCAAATTCCCATACCTCCACCAATGATACCTAAAATTCTATCTTTAGCAAATCATTCCTTTAAGCAAATGATAAAATCCTCTACTAAAGGGCGTATAACCCTAGGAAGAGCAAAATAATCATCATTATCCACCAATAATACCTTAGTGTGAATTATTTTATCAGATCTTGTAGGGGGAGACATTAAATCAGCAGGTTTTGGTGGGGGGAAGTCAAAAAGTCAAGTCAACAGGAATTTATTAAACATATACTATATGCCAGGCCCTCTAGTGAGTTGGAACACTTCTCTAGAAAAGCAGGCCTGGGAGGAGAGGTAAGTCATTAGACGGTAGACTGAGGACACTGAACCTCTGGGAATGTAGCTTGGAGCTGCATAGGGAAGAAGGAAGCTGAAAGAGAGAGTAAGTGGGTGATTGCCAAAGAAAAAAACACTTGGTTCACAATTTGAGGGTCACATGAAACCCAAAACTGGCTCATTTGACTTTTGACCCCATTGTACCTAGGGGAAGGGAGAGTCAAAGGAATTGTCATAGTTCTTGCTGGAGCAATTAATGGTACCAGTCACTCTCCATACTTTTCCTGTCTAAACTGTCCATATGTGAATGGGTATGAGCAGCTGATAGATTATAGAGATTGCTCATCAGAGAGACAAGCATCCTCATTAACCAAACAAAGAATAAAAGAAAATCAACAAATTCCACCTAGAGAGAATCAAAGGGTCTTATTGCCAATCAGGATTGATATTACTGATTTCTTTTGGCATCTTGTCCTCTCTGTACCACTCCCAACCTTTCCATAGGAAATAAAAATAAATCCCATATATACCAAATATTCACAGAAATACTTTATTTTTTTTTGGTAGCAATAAATGAATGGATCTGTGATCTCATCATTTTAGGAGTTTCCTTTAAAGTTGACAATCCATTCATTCCTGCCTATTCTGTTTGACTTTTGTCTATGTTCTCCCAAAAGTTCACAGCAAAGAGTCCACCCAGCATCCTTAAAGGTCTTCTTCTACCTTTCCCAACATGATAAGGCATCACTTTGGAGGCAGTGATGTCACAAAGAGCAGCGCCAGCAGAATGTTATTGAAAAGAAATGTTTTTACTCTCATATGAAACCCAGGGTCAATAAAGTGCTTTACATTTCCCCAAAAGCAATCCAGGGTGTTCTCATCCTTTCCAACTATAGGCCCACCTCATTGTTCATATGTATTATCTGTCTCAGATATGTGATTGAACAAATTTTATGGGGTGTTTTAGGCTGATACATAGCAGAGTAATAGAAGTTCTTTATCCATTTGGTCTTTCCTATGTGGATGGAAAGGCCAAATCCCTCTTCCAGAAGACTCTGCTCTGTCTTGGAGCTTGTAACAAGCAATATAATCACACGATGTCATCTGTAAGCAGGAGTAACTGCCAAACCTCATCACCCACAGGGAATCCTTCCTTAACCTGGACTTGATGCTGGGTTTCTTCCATCACAGTCCTGAATAGTTCTGCAGAGCATATGGCTCCCTGTATGTTTATTTTTGTCTAGCCCCACATTTATTATCAAAGTCATTGAAGAGGATTATTTCTGTTGTTATATCTTCCAAGGAATCCCGATTGAACTTGATATGTGGATGGGAGACATCTTGTTCTAACGAAAGAGCCTGTAAGATAGTATTTTTTGTTAAAGAATCAAATTTTTTTTGTATAAAAATTTAGCACAATAGGATCTTATATTCTCTACATCCTTCAGTGAGATGGTGAAGATATGACCCATTGTTGATTATTCCTTTTTTTATGTTGAGACTGCTTGTTTCTTTTCCTTTTTTAAAAAGTATTTGAGTTTTCCCCAATTACATATAAAAACAATTTTCAACATTCGTTTTTAAAATTTTGAACTCCGAATTTGATTATCACTTTCAAAAGTCTGCTGGTTCTCAGCTAATACCTTTGTTAAGGATGCCCTCAGTTTGTGTATAGATGACCCTCAGCAAGGATGTCCTCAATTCATGAATAGAAGACCCTCAAAAAGATTCTGTATAGATGGGAGACCAGGCATATAGGTCAGTAGTTATTGACATTTTCTTGGCCACTTTTTTTGGCATTAATGTAAGGGTGGAGTTGAAATCACCCAACCCCATTTTAGCTTTGATACTTTAAATAGCTAAGAACATGTCTCATTCAATCACCAATAGTGAGAAAAAAACTTTTGACATGTAAAGCTTTGCACAAGAATCATATAATTGTGATCTTGACTGAGCAAATCAGGCCTCAATTCATATGTCTATAAATTATAAAAGGAGTTGAAAAGGGGTGGAACTCCATTGGAATATGTCTGGAGTTCTAGCTGGACTCCTGTAATGTTAATGGGATTTAAGATCTTCCCTGACCATTAATAGGACTCACTTGGAGCCCATTAATGGAAGCTTGCTGAGTCAGGAGGGTTGTTATGCCTTCTGGCTCTGAGAAGTATATATATACCCTGAGCTGTTATTTTGCTTTGGGGGCTTACTTATGAGAAGGATCTTGTGATTCCCTGGCCGAGATTCTGAGTGGCTGTATGTTCAAAGCTTTCTGACTGCTCAGATGTAAAGGCTCTCTTGATCCAGAGATGTATGTAAAGTGTATAGCAGTATTGCTTTAATTTAGGCAGTCAGAGCCCTGTTTATGTTTTCTCTGAAGTTCAGGGTGCTGACTTTTCCCCGGAACTAGTGAATGCAATTAAAAAAGATTGTTGACCCTTAAACAGCTGGTTTAGCTAATTTAGATCTGGTAAAGCAGATCTAAGAACCTGTGCTAGCAGCCATCCTGGGTATGCCAGTGTGGTTGCCACTACAACTTCCAAGAAAAAGCTGTTTGGAGACAGATATTTCTTGACCAGGTTTCCTTCCCTCTCTCCCCTTTTGATTAGAGAAGGGCCCTGCCAGCCTTAAAGTGGTTGGAAGATATTGGACCTCTAATCCCACCAGTATCATCACATCTTTCCTCAGGGACAATAACTGCTCCTATATTCCTATTGGTGTCCTAAATGGGTCATCTGGATCTGATAGAAATCCCCTGGATCAGCTGGCAAAAGTGTCTGCATCGTTGGGAACCAAGGACGTGCTAGATTCATGATTCTATAAGGAATCTAGTAGAGACTACACTGTGCCTAACCACCCCAAAAATGGAAGTAAAAGACTCCTATCAACCAAGACCAGTGAGTTACTAATTGGGACTCCTACTGGCCCTATCTGTTCCATAACTTTGAGCCTACTTTCCCCTGGACTGTATATGTCTTTATAGGAGAGTATATCATAGGCTTCTGGGGAGACATTTTGTACCAATTATAAAAATAAAAAGTATGACTCAAGGCTGGATCACCAAATGATTCACAATTGATAATCTTTGGAAGAAGCACAAAGGTAATCACTCAAGCCCATGGTGTTAGAACAACACCCTTGACTCTTCAGGACCATACCTAGAGGTGGAGACATAGCCAGACTGGCTCTGGAAACATGACTTGCCAGTTGAGGTGGTAGATGAACCTCAGAGCTATATTCTAAGCTACAGATTTGTCCACTACTTTGGTATCTTCCCATCCTTAAAAACACTGTAGACTGGTGTCCCCTTCACAGTACAGAGGTGGGAGATGAAGGTTGCAGAATGAGGCATCCATTCTCAAATATGGTTATTGTGTTCATTTATTTTCTTAATTGTACTTCATTGTTACAAAAAGAGGGTCTATGGGGGGGGGCAGTTGGCAAGTCACAGATGTTTAAAAAAGTGTCAATAAACCATTTAAAATATATATTAAAATATACATAGCAAATTAAACTAAGTACACTATATTAAAGATTACTCAGGGAGGGCAAAAGAAATGAAAGAATACAAACACTATCAGCCTCAAAATGGCTTATCTTCTCACCTAAAATCTAAGCTCCCTGAGAGCATGATCTTTGGAGAACATATATGTCATTTTATATTCCCCACATCCCTTAGTATAGTGCTATAGACCTAGTTAATATTATTTGAATGAATGAAAAAAAGAATGAATGAAAACCAGAAGGCAAAATGTTATGAAATTTATCCCTGTAATTACAGATTAGAACAAATTTGACTTTTACTTATAAAATCTTTGCATCCTGGGAATTTGGAAACTTTTTTTTTACAGGCTTTTCCCTAGAGTGTCTAAGTCTGAACCTGGGATTCTACAAGAGTTGCATTTTTTTTTTCAAAACAGAAAACATTTCTCCTATCATTGGTAGTTATTCCAACTGTAAACTTCCTTTTAAATTAAAAAAAAATTATGCCTAGCAGATGTTAGCTGAATTCTAACAATTTGTTCCACAGTATTGTAAGTTCTACAAGTCTGCCATTAACTCTAATATAAATATTGAGCACTAGAAGTTAATTCCCATCCTACACATGGCATGAGAGAACCTGGTAGGAAGGATGAGAATTTATTCCCTTTTAAGTTTCCAAATCATTTCCCAACATTCCCTTGAACAACTGCTAAGAAATGAATAGCATTTCCATTTAAGAAAAAATGAGGAAACATATACATGCCAAAAGACTCCTTAATTTTCCTAAAGCTGTATAAAAAAATCAATACAGAATAGAAATTAGAGTGTCCTTGACTGTGGCATCCTGTTAGTTGGAATCAGCCAAGCAAGGATTTCACCTCACATTGGCAGAGAAAAGCTGATATCACTTGTACAGTTGAGAGAAGGGATTCTGGAAGATCAGCCAGAAGTAAAGAGAAGCAAGCAATGGTCCATATAGGAAACTAAATTCAACAACAACAAAGAATCAGAGGGAAAAGTCATCTTGCCAGTGGAAAAAGTATACTAGAGTTGGTAAACAAGTACCTCAGAATAGCCAAAGAACCAGAAGATCACATAGCTTCTTGAAAGCTGAAGAATTCCCAAAAGTACCAGGGGTAGCATTACTGATCGACAGTCTGACATGAATAAATTTATGGTGATACTGGATGTTCTGGCCATGGCCCCTTACAGACTTGACCACACAATTAGATGCCAGTGTCTCTTCTTTGGCATCCATCAAGAACCCTTTATTTATACCTAGCACTGTACTAGGGTCTATGGGTAAATTAAAAAACATATAATACAGTTCTTGCCTTCAGAGAGGAACCAAATAGCAAAACCATTGAAATGGGGCATGTAGATTCAGGACAAGTATATCTACTGGTTTTGTCTTTTTTGGTTCAGAGCTGTAATTTCACTGATGTTAGAGACTCCTATTAGCTCTATCCTAGATTAGTAAACTCCTACTGCTGTAAATTGGTAACTATGCTGAGGGAATTAAGAGATTAAGTGACTTGCCTATAGCCACATAGCTAATGTCTATTAGAGGGAAGATTTTAAAACCCAGGTCCTCCTAACTCCAAGATCTGAATGCTCTCTCTAATGGCATGTTCTATCTTACAGAGCAATCAATGGGGCTAAAATTGAACTTAATTGCCCTTGTTAAATTTCGCCCTGCAGCTACTAGACTATTTTAAGATGATTATGTTCCTATTTTGTTCATCAGACTCACAAAGTAATTTTTTAATCTCTTTCTTGTGAGGTGATTACCGTCATCACAAGGGCCTGGTAAATAGGTCTCCTATCTTACAAGTAATTAATAGTTAATGGTGATCTTTTAAGTGCCAAATCCTTTTCTCAACCCTTTTCCTTCTTGGTTTCTCCTTAGCAGAGGACAGCATTGACTACTCTTCTCTTTTTGAATACTTTTTGTTCTCTCTGGGTTTTGTGTGACACTGCTCTCTCTCTGGTTTCCTACTTTTCTGACCTCTCTCTGTCTCATTTGCTGGATGACTGTTTATCCACGCCTTATTGTCTAATTTTGGAGCCTAAGGCCCTATCCTAGGTCCTATTTCTCTTTTCGTCCCATATACTCTTCATCGCACACATACCGCCCAATCCCCACCCCAAGAGTTTAATTAACATGCCTATACTGATACCTCCCAGAGTTACTTATTTAGTCCTGATTTCTCTACTGAGCTCAAGTCTCTATCACCAACTGCCTACTGGGCATTTTGAATTAGGTGTCCTTTAGCTATCCCCTTGCCATCTGCCCTGCTGCTGAATCCCTCAGGCCACCGCCTCTCCAAACACCATACCCGGGAGGACCACTGGGTTTAGAATTACTTCCCTCTTTATAGGTGAATGAGTGGGTAAGAACTCATAAAGAAAACTGTTCCCAGACCAGGCCAGACCAAGCTTCACATACTGTAACCTATTTGTACTTTACCTTCCCTTCCCTCTCATCTTCCTCTCTATTAGCTTTCAGGTTCTCAGCAGTTTTGAAACTTCAGACATTGTGATGTTTTTGGCTTCATAATCATACATCTACAGAGGGAAAAACATGTTTAAAAAAAAAAGATGGTTCTCTGCACAAGGAAGCACCTTGGGAACATTAAAAGTACTGCAAAACTACTCTAATGTGATCCAGCCTGATTTTTTTTCCTACTAAATCCAGGACCCAAATCATGTTCCATTTACAGTACCTGTCCTAGATATATGTATAGATACAATAACTTTATATCCAAATCCATTATAGTTAGGATCATATACATTCTTTATTTTTTCCTTTATGGATTATTAGGCTGATCTCTTTTGAATAATAAGGAATTTAACAGAGGAAACATTCATTTCTGTAATAATCTGGGGCTTGATGTAGTCAGCACAATTTCATCCATAAACAATAACATCTGAAAGATTTCACTATTTATAGGGGATATATCTTCCATTTGGACTTCACACAGCACATCCTCTGAGATAGTGGCAAACATTTTGGCAAATCTACATCTCCCTTAGTGTAACTCTAGTATGTTGAAAAGACTTTTGAGTACAATCCTGGTACAAATTGAGTTTGAATGAAATAAAATAACAGGATGAGGAAGGCAGGGAAACCAGTTTTACAAATTTTAAAACATTTCCAACTTTAATCAGGCATAACATAATTTCCAGTTTATATTGGACGATGGGAGAAGATAGTATGTATTTAAGCTGTTATTGATGGGAAAGAGAAGAAAGAACAGTATCAAGAGATCAATGTGCCACAGAGTGTCAAGGAAAATAAAACTTTTCCCCAATAGTTTAGAACTTTGCATATTGTTGAAACCACAGATTGTTGGTATATATCTAACCTATTTATTTACCCTGATATTTTTGTTTTAAAATATGTAATGAATTTGTTGTATTTTTTCCAAGAAGTCAATTCTTGGTAAATGGAAATGTCTCAGAAGATGGAATATTCTCTTTAAATTTATGTATACTATCCAGAGGACCAGAGGTTTTTTAAGTTTGATATTAATTCTAGTTATTACAACAATAATACCAAAATACCAAAACTACTGCTAATTGTCAGAATTTAAAATATAAATGTATAGAAATCCTACCTTGAAGTTTCAAAAACAAGTCATCGGGAAATGTTATTCCTTTCCTCCCCACCCCCTATTAAAAAAAAAAAAAAGGTAATATATTGCTTGAAAGTGGGAAGATTAAGAAGGAGAAGGTTAGGGGGCAGCTAGGTGGTGCAGCGAATAGAGCACTGGCCCTGGAGTCAGGAGGACTTGAGTTCAAATCCAGCATCAGACACTTAACACTTATTAGCCATATGGGCAAATCTCTTTACCCCAATTGCTCTGCCTTCCCCCCTCCAAAAAAAAAAAGCAAAAAAACGAGGAGGCTAGATTTGTAGAAATATTTCTGTCTTCTGAACTTCTAAACAATTGTTGCTTAAAATTATTTTTGTCATGTAATATTTCAGCAAATACAAGTGTAAGCAGGATCAACATTGTTAAATTGAAAACCTAACAGTCAGAATATACTATTTTCCTACTCTGTCAACTGAGAAGTTACGATATATTGTAATTTCTGTCTTAATGAATATTCCAAAATGGGTTTCCTGGATGAGCAAACTTTCTACCAGTCAGCTCCTTAAGAATTAATTTTTTATTTAAATTAAATTAAATTAAAATGGTTTATTTTTAGTTTTCAACTTTCACTTCAATTTAATAACTAATTTTAAAAGTTCTGTAGCCTGCTTGCTATTTCTCATGTATGACACTCTATCTCCTGATTCTGTATTTTCACTAACTGTACCCCATGCCTAGAATTCTCTCCTTCCTCATCTCTACCTATTGGCTCACCTGACTTCTTCAAATCTTACCTAAAATTTTACCTTTTGCAAGAATCCTTTCCCAATCCCCTTTAAGGATAATGCCTCCCCTATGAGACCATCTCTAATTTATCCTTTCTATAGCTTCTTTGTTCTTTTTGCCACTGGTTGTCTCTCCAATTATAATGTGATCTCCTTGAGAGTAGGGACTTTTTCTTTCCTGCATTTCTTTGTATCCTTAACATTTAGCACAGCATTTGGTGCATAGTTGGCATGGTGATAAATATTTGTTTACTTGATTTAATTTGACTTGTTGAGCTGTTGATATATTTTAACAATTTCTGATGGAAATCTGTCTGCATATGAGTATGCATTATACCGTATGGTTATGCATTATACCATTCTTTGACTTAAGTAAGGAACATATATCATTTTACCCATAGCTCTTATTGACATAAGCTCATAGGATGTAGAATTTGAAGGCACCTTAGAAATTATCTGATCCAACTATCTCACTTTACAGTTGAGGAAATGTAATCCTGAAGAGGTGAGGTGGCATGTAAGGTCACACAAGTAGTATCAGAGGTGAGTTTTGAATGTAGGTCTGACTCTAAATCTAATGCTCCTTGATACTAATTTAATGCAATAGCATTAGCCAATACTGTTCTGTATTCAGAATGAAGTCCATTCTGAAAAACCTAATTAAATTTTATTGTATTGTAATAGAGTGAGTCTTTCAGCAGCTACTGAGCAACATAGAGCTGCTTGTTTCTCCACAAAATGCTTCCAGTGTATTCTGCTGTCTGGCTAATGTCTCTTTTTCTTCCCTTGTGGCTCTCCCTATTCTCTGCTATCATTTCTCTCCACTTTGCCAAGGTCAGCTTCTAAGCAATCCAGCTACTCCTCCTAATCACTTTGCTAACTATCCTTTTGTTTCTTCCATTTGCCTCTCTTCACCTCCTTATTCTCCCCATAACTTTTTGTTCTTCTACTGACTCAAGAAAAATAGATTTGGTGCTAACAGCTCTTGGCTTTGACATTTATCATGAGACATTGAGAAAACTCCTCAGGGTCAGTGAGTAGGCCAATCACGATTGCATCTTTTGTAATCTGTGTATTTTAGTTCTATTTGTTCAAATGTTTGCTGAGTAGTTGCAGTAAGAAATATTTGTTGAGTATTAAACACTTTCAGTGTTTGGTTGGTTTTTTGCTTTTTTTACTTCTAGGCTTGTATGTGTTCCAGTGGGTTAAGGTGCCAGCTATATCTGATAGCCAGATAACTGCAGTGTTACTGTAGTTATATTACTCTTCTGGATTTCAGGTTTCTCCTAAATACTGGCTGTTTACAATGTAATTTAGTTCTTCATTCCATTAGTGCACAAAAGCCCTTTTTTGAATCCATGGTAACATTGCTACTTACTAGCTTCCACTATGACTACTGTCATCAGAAACAGTGGAAAATGGGTGTAGGGTACTGCCCTTTCTGTGCATTTTATTTGCTGAAATGACACATTTTGGGTGAAACGGTAAAACAGCTTGAGGAGAAACACAAACATTTCTAAGGATATGAGAAAGAATTGCCCCTCAGATAAAAGTACTGAGAGGATCTGAGTTAAAGCAGCTCAGAGGCCAAAGCAGTGACTATTAAAGATGGCTATGGTGCATTGTTTTTCATTAGTTTGTTTGAATATGTTTTCAATACTTTGGAGTTCATTTCTGGGATACCTTGAATCAAAGAATTATTTTGGGACTATGGGACTATTGTAAATGGACTATTTATGTCATATGTGACCGAAATATTGATTTTTCATTTCTTAACTCAGAAAGATTTGTTGTTTTAAAGAGCTTGATTGGAGGAAAAGAGAATCTTCTGCTGTCGGTGAAGAGCTGGATGGGGAAAGGGCTGTTTTGCTTTCTAGTGTCATCTAGAGAAAAAGGGGAAACCCCTCAAAACCTATAGAAAGGGAGATGGGAATAGCTTTGCAGATTCTAGAATTAAAGAGAACTGCTTTTTGCCACAGAGCCTAGCCAAAGGAGCAGACCTTGGAAGCTATGCATACCCAAGACAATGCTGCTGTTGGCTAGAAGAGCTTAAAACTGTTTCATTGGGGGGCGGCTAGGTGGCGCAGTGAGTAGAGTGTCGGCCCTGGAGTCAGAAGGACCTGAGTTTGGATTCGGCCTCAGACACTTAACGCACACATAAACAAAAACCTAGCCGTGTGACCTTGGGCAAGTTACTTAACCCCAATTGCCCTCCAAAAAGGCAAAAAACCAAAAAAACTGTTTCATTGGCCCAAGGGTAGCAGAGAAACAGTTAAGTCCATCAGAAGAGTGGATAAGACAATAGGAGGAAAGGTAACATAGGTTTCAGATCATTCTCTAAAAAAACTACAGGTATTCAGGTCTGGAGTCTCTAGAGTTATGAGTATTCCTGGGCATGAGTTTCCATACCTGTATACATCACCAATAGGGTTCTATAAATTTGTGCTCGTACCCTGCCCCATTCTGTATTCCTGACACTTTGTGCATCGATGGAAGAATGTGACTCAAGTTTATAAGTAGATCACTAAGTATTTATTGTTCCTTCTTTTGCCTTCTACTTATTACATGTTATAATTATTCTTGCTTTTGCCTTCTCATTTAATGTTTCATGTTTAAGAACAAATGGTGTCATTGTGACTCATTTGTATAATGGAAAGCACAATGGTGGGGTCTTAGGAACTAAAGTGTAAGTAGTAACTCTAGCTTTCCTTATACCAGGGACTACCCCTAGCACCACTGGAACGAGGTTGTAGCAGCATGGTATGTCTATGGTCACCCTCTCTTATGAGAAAACCTTATCAGTTTTGCCAGCAAGAATGTAGGTTAGTGAGCCAGCTGAGAGAAAGAGAATAGGGGTGTGGGTGATTTAGCATTATCTCATCCATGATAAATACTCTCTACTTGCTTTTGGGTCATGCTGGGAACCAGTACTGTTACGGATCCTATTCCATAGCCTTGTTCCTTTCAACCTCCAAGCACTGAGTTTGGTTTATTATTTTATTTCTGATATTGCTTGGAAGGAAAAGTTAAAGATCTAGATTCTAAACTTTAGGCTAGGAAGACTAGAGTTGCTATTTCTTTGATATAGGGAATTACCAGATGAGGAAATGTCCTTTACCAGTGCAGACTGACACCTTTCTCTGCATCTTACTGTCTTTAGAGAGGAGCCCAGAACACTAAAAAAGTTAAGTGACTTGCCCAGGAGCACCTAGGCATAATGTGTTAAAGACAAGAGTTGAATCCAGAACTACCGGCCTCTTAGGCCAGTTCTATATTCACTGCGCTGTACTGTCTCTCTAATAAAACTTGACTACTGACGAATTTTGTTATTGCTTTTAAGCAAAAGAGGGATAAGATCTCAGAAATAGCCACAGTTTGAAGAACCCAATTCTCACTCTTTAATGTAGATGTTCATATCATTCTTTCTCTTTCCCCTTATGGCAAAATGTCAGTTCCCCAAAATAATATGCAGATTTGAAATTTTACTTTAGAAAGGAGTGATCATTGTATAAGAAGGTTTAGATATGCTGGTTCTTATTGGTCCTGGGCTGTTAACATTTTTGAGGCTTTGGTTGTAGCTGCTTTCACATTGTTTTCTTCTGAGTTTATGTCTTCCCTAACACTGTAAGAGCTTTTTTGTCAAGTTCTTTTTTGTTTGTTTGCTAATTTTTCCAGTTTATTTCCTGACTTTAAACTTTGTTAAATTTGGCCTCTGCTTACCTGGGGGTGGGAAGGCAATGTCCTAAGCTTCAGGCTTTTTAATGCTGTTTTCAGAGCTAGTTCTGGGGGTCTGCAAATTTTCAGGTGCTTCTGAGATGGTGTGATGTAGGGAGAGGTGTGGGCCCTGCTCTCCTGGTCTGCACTCTGATCTTGGGAAGGGTCTCTGCTCCCCTTCAGCCACCATGGAAATGGGACCAGATTGTCTGTTCCCTTGCTACTATAAGCATTAGTGCTCTTGTTGGCCCTGGAACTGTGACCAGGGCCCCTGCCACTGTGACTGACCACAAGCACACCTCTTTCTCCCTTAGAACTGTGACCCAGAACTGTGTATGGGCAACAGGTTCCCTGCAATCTCCTTCTGGCTACTTCTCTGACCCCCTTACTATCTCTGGGCTAAGAGCTCCCAAAGCTGCTGCTTAGGCTGTGTGTGTGTGCTCCAGACAGGCTTCCAGTCTGGTGCCACAAACCTCTCCTGTGGACCTCCTAAGTCTGGAAAACTTTCTCACCCTGGCCTTTTGTTGACTCTGACATGCCAAAATTTGATTTGAGGAATTATTTTAAAGTTACTTGAAGAAGAATGTTGAGAGAGTTCAGCTGGGTTCCTGCCTCTAACCCACCATCTTGGCTCCACTACCGCAAGAACTCATAAAAGTACATTTAAATTTTTTTAAATTATATTTCAAAAAACAAAGTACAAAGCATTGAAATATTCTTCTACATGCATATGTAAAGTTGTCAACTGGCAAAGCAACATGTGGCATAAATATAAAATAATCCCTGAACACGTCTTCTTAGAAACAGTAAACAAAGCATGTTTACTGAACTGAGGGGGAAAGAAAACAACTAGGATCTTTTGTAATGCAAAAAGATCTTTAATCTTCTCAAAAGAATTCTGCACAGAGGACAAAAACAGATCCTTTGCTTTCAATCTCACTCATTTTAGACAGAATGGCGATCTTTAGCGACCATATGAAGGAAAAGAAGTTGTGTACAACATCTGCTGTCCAAGTCTGACATATTCAACAATAACAAAAACCATCCCTGCGTCCTCACCTTACAAATATGCTCTGGTTATTCAGATACTATATGATAGTAATTTGCAGAATTTTCATTGATATTGCACAATGACAAGATTATTCAAAGTGGCACAATTAGTTACTTCTGAGAATGACTTTTATCATGTTTTTTAATAATGTCCATAAGATTATCACCAGTTACTCGGGTTTTCTGAGCCTGGTTAGCTCTTTGCTGTTCTTTTCTCTTCTGTTCATGAAGATAAGGGGAGTTTAGTAACTGAGGAGGAAGAATAGATCCCGTTGGTTTGACTCTCTTCACAATATCCAAAAAAAGCTTCCTTGTGTTGTTATTGATAAAAGTAATTGCAGTTCCACTGTGACCTAATCTTCCTGCTCTTCCAACCTGTAAATGAAATTCAATGGAATATTTAAAATCTTAGTCTCTATTCAAGTGGAATGAAAAGGGAAGACACATAATTTTAATAAGCTTTACTAATATTAACTTTCCTATTATCAAACATCAATAGAAATTACTTTTTAAAGAACTCAGGCTATAATCTTTCATTAAATAGGGGATTATCTACCAGCTTTAGAATACTAGTCCCACCTGAAATGTGACATTAAAGCTATTTCATCAATGGTGTCTGAAAGCAATAAACTCTCTTGGTATATCATGATAAATTCCCATACAAAGAACTGAACTTATGAATTCTGTAAGAACTTCTCTGAGGGCTGAGGGGCATTGTGCTATAGGGAGTTGATTTCCTTACTCAAAGTTCCCAGCTCCAATGAAATGACAGTTTTGGTCTTTATCCATCCCCAAAAGTGGACCTTGAGAGACTATGCAGAGAAACACTTAGGCAAACATTCTATTCTAATTATTCAGAGATACATTTTATAGTCTATTTCCAGAAATTTGTTAAAGCTTTGGCTGATTTTCTAAGTTTGGGTAGAACCTTTTAAAGAAAATCAAAATTAAGTACAGTGTCACTGTACTTTGAAAAACAGTTGATGTTAATGCAAAAACATCAAATTATCTCTAACTTAAGTGAAGCAAAATAAGCCCAAACTATTCTCTCTCTCTCTCTTTTTTTTTTAGGTTTGTTTGTTTGTTTTTGGAGAGGGGAAAGCAGGGCAATTGGGGTTAAGTGACTTGCCCAAGATCACATGGCTAGTGAGTGTTATGTGTCTGAGGCCAGATTTGAACTCAGGTCCTCCTGACTGCAAGGCCGATGCTCTATTCATTGTGCCACCTAGCCGCCTCTCCAAACTATTCTCAAGTGGGAAATAATTGCTACTTGCTTCAACCAATTCATCAACATTCTCAAGCCAGGATGTCTGTCTGCCAGTATAACTAAACCTCCTCATCTACAAATGGGCATGTTTCCACATGTGGTTCATGATATAGTCACACTGGTTGACAAAGAGCATCCTCTACTTAAATACTTCTCAGATTCTTCATCATGGTATGGAGGGGACCTGAGGGTTTTTAAGCTCTGAGCTAGTCAAAAGCAAGCTCTGACAGGTCCTACTCAACATGGAGTAAGATTTCAAGTTTAAGCCTGGAAATGGATAACTAACTAGTTTCAAGGACACTGACTACTGAGGGACACTTTGTTTTTTAGTTCCAGTAGCAAAAAGAACCATCTACCAAGGGATGGGGAAGTTGCAATCTACATTAATACAAAGAGTATCATGCTGATGAAAATCAAGGGTTGTTTTTTTTTTTTTAAAGCATAATCCTTAGATAGATTCACAATATTTTTCAGTCTGATTAAAGTATTTTACCACATATTCCATACTTGCCAATATTACAGCACCTAATATTTATCAATGATAAAACTCCCTCAGGTGAAGTGACTTGCAGAAAGTCACAGAGCAAGTGACTAGAAGAGTAACTAGAATACAAGACTCCCAATTTCTAGCCCAATGCTCTCCTTACATAAAACATTCCTTCCTATAAACATTTTTTTAAAAAATGTAATTATGACCTAGTTTCTTCAGGATTAAATAAATTTGTTTCAGGCAGGCCTCATACTGATTTGGGTTGTTGACTGATACACAGTAATATTCTTCATATATCCAAGTCTAACTTCTAGGATTCTTACCCACAACCATCTGGAAAAACATCTACAAATATGGAAATTAAAAAACACTTCACTCTGTTCAAGGCTCCCTCCCCTCCCCGCCCAAAACAGCCAAAATAACTTGCAAGTCCATACACTCTGATAGAAGAGATTCTCATTTTCATACAATAATAGCCAGGCCCATGTTCTAGTCTATAGCAAAATATGAATGGCAGCAACAGTGGGTCAGGTATGCTGACAGAAACCAGAACAAGCAGCTGGTAATGAGGAAGGAGAAAAAGAAAATGAAGAAGCATACCCCAAACCAGGTAGGACAGTTCAGAGCCCTTTAGTGATGAGCTAGCAGTTCTGCATTCCTCAACAACACCGATACATGACAGCCCGGCACGATAACTGATGCCAATAAAGTCAATCTGGATTTGTCAGTACAATACAGTACACAGGACTCTGCGCTAAGAGTCAGAAGATTTGGTTCTAGTCCCATTTTTGCTTGTGTAAGCCCTGTACAAGTCATTAACATTTCTAGACTTTAGTTTCCTATCTAAAGAATTAACATATTGGATTAAATGATCTCTGTTGATCTACACCTGTACATTCAGTGTACACTGACTGAAGCAGCAGGAAAGTATCAACTCCTTTTAGAAAGATTTCCCTCAAAATGATTAAAAGAATGTTTCAGTGGAAAAGTGGGCAAGTTTTAGTTCTCCAGAAAATTCACTTCCATGGACCACCTCAAAAGAAAGATTTTATCATATAAATACATAGTCATGATAACTGTGTTTCCAATTCCCATAGGCACCTAAAAATATTCCCACACAACTGGTGGGATAACCAGGCCAAACCCAGAGGCTAAAGTACAAGGCTGCTACCCCTAGCTCTGGAAACCGAACTTGGAAGCTGCAGCTCAGGCTCAGGTATACACTTATGCAGCTCTCATCTCTCAGATGATTTCTAAAAGCCAGATAAACCCTCCTTTCCAACAGATACAAGGCAGGGCAGGAACAGCTGACAGTGCCTCATTCCAATAACAGGGAACAGGCTCTGAAAGCTGTAAGCAGCTGCCAAATTGAACATATCTGTAGCTTCAGAGGAGATGACCTTGGCACACAGCCCAGATCCCAAAGTGTCCCATGTTACTACCCCACTTTAGAGGCCCACCCTCTACCTTAGCAGGTGAAGGAAACAGGAAAGAGGAGTCATTCATAATTAATTCCATTCTAATTCCAACACATACTGGGCAAGGAAGTGTGCAGAAGGCTTTTGTGAGAGTGGAAGTCCTCTTTATGTTAGAACTCACTGTGGAGTATAAATGGATGAAGGCAAGACTTACACTAAACAGAAAGATTCTTAAAGGTTCTGCTTTGCTGGACACAAATGTATTCACTTAAATAGCAATCTCTACTAGAGATTAGAGGGAAGACTTGTATCAATGGGCTCACAGAACCATTAGAGCAGCATATTTTAAAAGGGGGTCTAAAAATAACTCCCAAATAGAGGTTTAGGATACCTTAGAAAAACTTTTTTACCTGATGTACATATTCATCCATACTCGAAGGCATATCAAAATTGACAACCAATCTGACATTGATCAAGTCTAGTCCTCGTCCTAGGACTCCAGTGCTTACTATAACTTCGTATTCTCCTTGAAATAACCCCTGTCAAAAAAGCAATACGCATTGTTTTGTTGTAGTAATAAGCTTCTATATGAAGAATTACAGAGTCACTAGAATCCTACCTATATTTGAAGAATTAGCTCATGTATCATCTCCTCCATGAAGCCTTTCATGATATTTCCCCACCAGAACTTGTTTCATTGTATTATAGTGAGAGTTTAAAGTAATCTGAGAGGCCATCTATTCTGTATAGATTGTTTCTTACAGCTCTGAGATTCTATAATGACCCCCTCATTTTACAAAGCTGAGGACAAGAAATTAAACAGCTTATTATTATTATTATTATTATTAAACGTCATACAAACAGTGAGAATCAGTCTGATTTTGAATATGGGTCCTTGAGCTCCAAAGGCAGTGCTTTTCTCACTCTGTCACAATGCTTCTTCCTTAATTCCTCAGATTTCTTCCAGCATTTGTCTAAACCTTTCCAGGTATTTATTTGATTTTATTTTGTATTGTAATTACATGCGGACAGCTAGGTGATAAAGTGGATAGAGTGCTGGGCCTGGAATTTAAATACAACCTCAGACACTTACTAGTAGTGTGAACCTGGACAAGTCACCTAACCCTGTTTGCCTCAGTTTCCTCATCTGTAAAATGAACTGGAGAAGGAAATGACAAACCATTCCAATATCTTTGCCAAGAAAAACCCAAGTAGGGTTAAGAAAAGTAGGGCAAGGGGCAGTGAGTAAGAGCGCTGGTGGGGGGGGGGGCGGAGCCAAGATGGCGGAGTAGAAACAGCTCATCCAAGCCACTCTGCCCCCAGATTCCCCCCAAACTATGTAAAAGGGGTCTCTGAACAACTTCTGGAGCCCCAGCACCCACAGAACAACACAGAGAAGCTAACCTCCTGCTGAGGACAGCCCAGCAGCCCTGCAGGAAGGACCAGTGCAGCGGTCTGGGACCTGGTAGCGCGCAGAGCGCAGGGAGCTGAGCCGAGCCCAGGTCCACATGAGCCGAGGTTTTAGCCCCAGGGCGGCAGGGCCAGCAGCCGGCTGGAAGAACCCCAGAACACCAGGAGCTGTGGCGACTCCAGAATTATCAACACAGACTTGCCTAGGACAGAGTAAGAGGTTAGTGTCCTATGGACTTTGGGACCGGTATTTAGGGATTGCGTCGGCTCCCTCCCCTGGGGGCTAGAAGCCGCTGAGGAGACACTCCATTTTGTAGTTTTCAGAGGCAGCTCCAGCTCCCTGCCTGCAAATTTGTAGGGAGATCCAGCAATCAGTCTTGGGGGGTAATCGCTCTTGCTTTAACCTCCCTGGATCTGGATTGTGATCTAGGGTGGAAGTCGTGGGTGGGGTTACAGCTTGCCAGAAACGGAAGTTGCCCCCCACACGTTCGGGACGAAAATTCCTCTAGCTGGCCTTAAAGCCATAGTGTGGCAACAAGCCCAAAAGTCAAGCAATTAAGTGGCAACATGCCAAGGCAAAGGAAACAGAAAAATGCAACCCTAGACTCCTATTTTGGGGGCATAGAGCGGGAAAAGGACTGTGAGGTCAGAAGTCCTGCTCCAAAAGCCCCAGGGGAAACATGAGTGGGTTGCAGGCCATAGAGGACCTTAAGAAGGACTTTAAAAATCAAATGAGAGAAGTGGAGGAAAAATTGGAAAGAGAAATGAGAAGGATGCAGGAAAGTATGAAATGAGGGTCAACAGCCTGACTGAGGAAAACAACACCTTAAAAAAAAGACTAACTCAAATGGCAAAGGAGGCCCAAAAGGGCAATGAGGAGAAGAATGCCTTAAAAAGTCAAATTTGCCAGATGGAAAAAGAATCTCAAAAGTTCACTGAGGAGATTTATTCCTTCAGAGTTAGACTGGAGCAAATGGAAGCTAATGACTTTATGAGAAATCATGATGCTGTTAAGCAGATCCAAACAAATGAAAGATTAGAAGGCAATGTGAAATATCTCATGGGAAAAACCACTGACCTGGAAAATAGATCCAGGAGAGACAACTTAAAAATTATTGGACTACCTGAAAGCCATGATCAAGGAAAGAACCTAGAAATCACCCTTCAAGAAATTCTCAAGGAAAACTGCCCTGATGTTTTAGATCCAGAGGGCAAAATAGAGGTTGAAAGAATCCACCGATCACCTCCTGAAAAAGACCCCCCAAAAAAAACTCCCAGGAATATTATAGCCAGCTTCCAGAATCCCCAGATCAAGGAGAAAATACTTCAAGCAGCCAGGAAGAAACAATTTCAATATTGTGGAAACACAATCCAAATAGCCCAGGACCTGGCAGCTTCTACACTGAGGGATCGAAGGGCATGGAATATGATATTCCAGAGGGCAAAAGAACTGGGAATGAACCCACAGGTCACATACCCAGCAAAACTGAGTATTTTGTTTCAGGGGAAAATATGGTCATTCAGTGGAATAGAGGACTTTCAAGCATTCTTGAGGAAAAAACCAGAATTGAATAGAAAATTTGACATCCAGACACAAGAAGGAAGAGATTCCTGAGAAGGTAATCAGGGAAAAGAAATCAAAAGGAACTTATCAAAGTTGAACTATTTACATTCCTATATGGAAAAGCAATAACTGCGACTGATGATATCTTTCTCACTATGAAAATAATGGAAGAAGGGTGTGTGGTCATATGAATACATATGTGAATGTGTGTGTATATGGTTACAGTTATATATGGATAGAGGGCATAAGTTGAATTTGTTGGGAAGGGAGAATACTCAAGGGATGAAATTATGAGGTGAGAGAGGAAAGTGGCAAGAGGAGATGGGAAGAGACAGGGTAGTGTAAACTATCCCATGTAGAAGAAGCAAGGGGAAGTGGTTGCAAAGGAGGGGGAGAATAAGGAAGGCTAAAAAAGGCAAAACCACATTCACATTGAATTTGGTTCAGGGAGAAAATGACATACATACTAAATGGGATATCTCAACCTGCAGCAGGATAGGGGGAAGGGGGATGAGAGGAGGGATGATGGATGGGAGGGCATCCTTGGGGTGAGGGGAGGTTGGAAGTACCCACTATAGAAGAGGGACAGGATCATGTGGGGAATGGACCAGGTGGGGGGTGGGATGAGTGGGAGGGAATTATAAGCAGCCTTGTACAATATATCTACTATGATAATGTTTTGCATAGCTAGACATGTACAACATATACTGAATTACTTATCTCCCAAGAGGGAATGGGTGACAAGGGAGGAAGGAAATGGATCTGAAATTCGAGGTCGTAACTTTAAATGTTTCAAATATATAAAAATACTATTATTAATACTCTTTTGCTTGTAATAGGGAGATAAGATGTGCAGGCATTGGGACACAAAGACTCACCTTCCTCTAATGGAAAAGTCGATGGGGGTATGGGAGAAGGTATGGGAGAGAGCAGATTGGAGGAAGCGATATCTTGTGGGACTACTATTCTGGGAGCTCGGGTAGGGGAATAATGGGGGGAAAATGATTGTAACTCAAAATCTGGCGGAAATGAATGATGTAAAACAGAAGTTAATAAAGCATTTGTTTAAAAATATATATATATATCTATATATAGATATAGATATATATAGATATATAGATATATATCTATATATCTATATATATCTATATCTATATATAGATATAGATATATATATATAAAGAGTGCTGGCCGGAGTTGGGAGGACCCAGGATCAATTCCGGCCTCAGTTACTTAGCACCCACATGTAAATAACTAGCTGTGTAACCTTGAGCAAGTTACTTAACGCCAATTACTTTAAAAAAATAAAAAAGAAAAGTAGGGCAAGGGGTGACTAGGTGGTGCAGTGAATAGAGCACCAGTCCTGGAGTCAGGAAGACCCGAATTCAAATCTGGCCTCAGACACTTAACACATTAGCCGTGACCTTGGGCAAGTCATTTAACCCCAATTGCCCTGACCTTGCCCCTCCAAAAAGCAAAAAACAAAACAAAACAAAACCAAAAAAAAAAGAAGAAGAGTAGGACATGACTGAAATGACTGGACAACAATAAAAGTTGTATGTGTATATGTCTTATCTCCCCAAATTGACTGCAAACCTCATGAGGGCATAATGTCGATGACTTGGCACCAAGCCTAATGCCCTGCATATTTTAAACTTCTTTACTTTAGAGTAAATAGGCTTACATGTTTCTGCTGTTAGAGAAGAGGGGAAAAAGTAGAGATGAGCCTCACTGTGATTCAAATCAAGAATAACATGCAAAATACAGGTGACAGAACTTTACAATTTGGTCTAGCCCTCCCATTTCTAAAAGATAACAAGAAGGTCAAAGGAAATGAAGTGATTTGCTTCCATGTTATAAGGACGTACTATCTCATGATGGTCTTGGGGGGGGCATAACTTGACTCAAAGTATAATCAAGTTTAGGATAGAGTAAAGAGCTTAATAAAAGGACTTTTATATAGGTGACTCAGGGATCCTTGCAATGATTTGCTAATGTTATCTTTGGTAACACTTTGAAAAAGTCAGCAGCCATCCTTTCAAATATACATGCTCTTCATAGGTAAGACTTACCCACAGTTCTGCACATACTATATCTATTTCAGTAACTAACCAATCCAAATCCATCTTCCTTCCTAGGAAAGCAACATTTTGGGGGCAAGCTGCAGAAGCTGACAGTGGAGAGGGGAAGGATTAGAAAGTGATGGAACCAGTAGAATTTAAATTCCTTGATGTAGAACTCTTTCATTTTTGTCTTAGTCACCTCAGTACCCAGCACAATGCCACGCATTTAATAAATGTTTGTTGAATTAAATATAGATTAGGATAATAAAAAGAGATATAAAATCAGTACAAACTGACTAGTTGTTTTTAATCTATGTTCAGCTGATCTATGTATTAGTGGTTTTATAGCTATAAACTAAGACACTCATTTTTTTGCAACCTTTTCTTATATCCCCAAACATAAAGTGCTATACCTGAATGCTAGCTCTAAGAACAAATAAAACTAGAGATTCTGAGCAACCACGAGGACTATAGATAACAGAGTGTGGCAGTCAGGATTAAAAGAATACTGACAACTTAGACCAAGGGTTGGCAAACTATGGGAATTGGAATTTGTTTGAATGAAGAGATAATTCTTTTTTTTTTTTTTTTGGAGGAGGGAGGGCTGGGCAATTGGGGTTAAGTGACTTGCCATGGTCACATGGCTAGTAAGTGTGTCAAGTGTCTGAGGCTGAATTTAAACTCAGGTCCTCCTGACTCCAGGGCCAGTGCTCTATTCCCCCATGCCATCTAGCTGCCCCTGAACAGGTAATTCTAAAAAATTCTAAAAAAATCTGTTATTTTAAGTAACTTAAAAATTCCCAAAATCTCCAGGAATCTTGCTAATACTATTAACTAGTTCACTAAAACTCCTGCCCAAATGATGACAATTTCAAAATGAATGGAATTTAAACTCATGAGGATTTAACTTCTACTTCAAAGATGAATGGTAAACTTCAATTAAAGCCTTAGGGTAACAGTAAGATCTGTAAGAGATGCATAGTAATACATAAGTGAAAATGGGAGACAGTGTATGTGGTTTTGTTTGGAAGTAACATACATAATAGGAGAGTCAAACCTGCAATATCCTTGTTCTTTCTACTTGTGTCTTATCTGAATGCATAGCTATGCTTTGCAACCCAGTGATTTTGTGAACTGCATCACTCAAAAGGTCAGCTCCTAGCTTACAATCCACGAACACTAGTACTGGAGGCTTAAAGAGTTTCTCATCCTGAAAAAAAAAAAGTAATTTGAAAAAACTATTTTAGGTTAGTCATATTACATAGCCTATGGTGGAAAATGCTGCTGAGTTTACTACATTTAGCAAACTGGCTAAACAGTTATTACAACTGATATGGGGTAAAGAGGGGTTTGTTCCAACAAGCATCTTGCTTAAAATATTCTCCCAAGTGTCCACAACCCGATTTTTTTCCTCTTCTCAGAAGACTGAACTAAGGACAGACCCATATACTTTTTACCCCCTTAAGGGCAATAGAATATTAAAATTTTACAAGACACTTCTGAAAGACTTATGATGAAAAATCCTAACCACCTCCAGAGAAAGAACTGATGAGTCTGAGCTCAAAAAAAAAGCATACTTTTTTTTACTTTCTTCATTTTTCTTGATTTTTTTTTTCGTCTGTGTTCTCTTTTGCATTATGGCTAATATGGAAAGATGTTTCACATGACTGTACATGTATAATCTATATCAAAGTGCTTGTCTTCTCAAGGAAAGGGGAGGGCAGGAAAGAAGGGAGGGAATTTAGAAGTCAAAAATTATAAAAAATAGGGGCAGCTAGGTTGCGTAATAAATAGAACACCAGTCCTGGAATCAGGACAACCTGAGTTCAAATCCAGTCTCAGACACTTAACACTAGCTGTATGACCTTGGACAAGTCGCTTAGCTCCAACTGCTCTGCCTTCCCCCCTCCAAAAAGCAAAAAAAAATTTAAAAAAAAAAAAAATATATATATATATATGAAATGAACATTAAAAATAGGTTTTTACACATAATTGAGAAATAATTAAAACATTCTTTAAAAAAGAATATTAAAATGTTCATCCTTAATTTAAATCCTAAAAATAAACATAAGTGTGGTGCTAAATAAAAATAAATTTTTTCCTATTCACTTAAAATTAGTTTTTCATAAAAAACTAGCTGTGTGACCTTAGACAAGCCACTTAACCCCAACTGCCCTACCTTCCCCTATAGTTTGCCAACCCTTGGTCTAAGTTGTCAGTATTCTTTTAATCCCGACTGCCACACTCTGTTATCTATAGTCCTCATGGTTGCTCAGAATCTCTAGTTTTATTTGTACTTAGAGCTAGCATTCAGGTATAGCACTTTATAATGGGGATATAAGAAAAAGTTGTAAAAAAATGAGTGTCTTAGGTTTACAAAAAGGAAAAACAACAACAAAAACTAGTTTTTAACCCCAGATAAGTGGGTTAAATATATCTGGGAGGATATTTTAGAGAAGATGCTTGTTTCAATGGGGTAAAATCTCCTTCCTGGGGGTCCCATTCATTAAAAGAAGTCACACTTTGTCACTAGTCATTAAGAAAAAAATGCAAAAATCTTCTCTCTCCCCCCCCCCCCCATTCTGAACTTTCCTATCCCAGCATCAATGTACTGACAGTAAATCATAAGCCATTAGGACAAGGAGCACACTTTAAATACTTCCTGCAGAGGGATAATTATCACATATAACTGAAGTTTCTAGTTATTCAGAACTTTAAAAAATTAGCCAGTATCTATATGTACCCAAAGGGATTATATGGCACAGAGGAGAGAGTACTGACCTTAGAGTCAGAAAGACCTGACTTGAAATCCTTCCTCATACTCTCATTATCCCTGAGACCCAAGGCAAATAACTTAGCCAGTCTCATCCTCAGTTTCCTCATCAGTAAATGAAGGGTTTGACTCTTTGGCCTTTAAGGTCCTTCTAAGGTCCCAGCTCTAAATCTATGGTCCTAAGTGTTAAGATTTTTCTATATTTTTTAAGGGAAAAAGAATTTTAACTTTGTATTTCAATTCTAAAGATGTAATTTTCTTATGACTTTCAGGAATAGCTAGGAAAAAAGTAGTGGTTCAATCAAATGTGTTAAAATTTTTTTCATACCAATTCCACCTAAAATCATTATTACTGTAAAAACTGGGAGAAAAAATGTTCCCATTATCTCCCAGACTTTAAATGTAAAAGAATATTTCTCTACTCACATTTAAGATCTCAAATAACTTTTTCTTTTTGGAGGGTTCTTCTACCCACAAAATAATCTGTCGGACATTGGGACAGGGCAGATTTTTTTCTCCAATGATGATTCTCACAGGATCATGTAGAAGTTGGCTTGCCAGACGTTCTATGCTTGCTGGAATTGTGGCAGAAACCAAAATGATTTGACGATCGGGAGGAGTGTTTTCCAAAATGTCAAGGACTTGCTGTTGAAAGCCCATCTTTAACATGGTATCAGCCTAAAACGAAATCATCATAAAGTTACAAAATACTACACATATAAAAATAAAAGTGGCTGACACCTCAGCATTGTAAATATCAGTGTAAACTTCAATCATACAAGGAAAATGAAAATAAAACATTTCATTGTTCTTTGACTCTTCATTCAACTTTGTCACAGCACTCAAATATTTTAAATATTTGCCTGTTGTTCTCTAGGTGCAGCTTGCAAATGGCTTTATCATAATATTATCATTTCACTCTACTTTTTTTAGAGTCATTCACATGTGAAAAACTAACCAAAATCTAAAACAAACAAACCTCTAAAGCAGACATGTATGTACACAGACCACTGAGCCTAGTGGGAAGTATATTCTATTCCTGACCCAACGACTACCGTAGAATTTAGGCATTCTCGCTGAATTTCGATTCTTGTGTGTAAGTTTAAGTAATAACACTCCCTATCCAATTACGAAGAAAGAAAGTGGAAAAGATAAGCCATCATTCCCTTCAGAAGTAAAAGGTGCATAAGAGGCCAGATGCTAAAATGGAAAGCTCCCTGGACAAGAAGTCAAGAACTGATTTCTGGTCCTGCTTCTGGGACTTACTAATACTGTATTCTTGGGCAAGTTACAACCTTCCCATGTCTCAATTTCTTCATCTTTAGGTACAATGGGGATAATAATTCTGGTATTACCTATCTCACTAGGAATAAAAGTATTTATAACAAAGATAATAGGTGACATTGATATAGCATTTTAGCACTTACAAAGCATGTTACATAAATTAACTCACTAATATACTTTATAAATTCAAAGTATCATTAAAGATTGTAACTTCATATACTTCGGTATAACATTTTATTTAAATGGGTGATGGTTATTCAATAGCTTAAATACATGTTGTAATATAAATGTGAGTTATTGTTCTTACCCTAAAGATAAAAGAATCAAGAGTGAAGAAGACAACAGCCTCAATGGACAAGAAAAAACAAGCTTAAGTCTCCTTAGGCTTAAAAATCCTATAGTCCCTTCACTGCCAAACAATTTTTTTTTTTTTTTTTTTTTTGCTTTTTGGAGGGGGGAAGGTAGGGCAATTGGGGTTAGGTGACTTGCCCAAGGTCACACGGCTAGTAAGTGTTTAAGTGTCTGAGGCCGAATTTGAACTCAGGTCCTCCTGACTCCAGGGCTGGTGCTCTGTTCACTGCACCACCTAGCTGCCCTTATTGCCAAACTTCTTAAATAGACAACATACCCCTGACTGCCTCCATTTCATCACCCTTCATTCTACCCTTAATCCCTTGTCATCTGGCTTCCAACATCAATACTTTGCCAAAACCACACTTTCCAGGAAGATCCAAAAATCTTTCCCCAGTCCTCATCCCTTGTTACCTCTCTGCATCACTGAACACTGTCCCTGTAACTACGACTTCTGTGATACTATATAATCATTAGCTTTTCTATCTCTTTCACTGAATCCTTCTCAAATTCCTTATGCATACCAACCCCCCAACCTCCAGTCAGTCACTGGCCCCTGATTTTTTTTTAATGTTTTAATGATGGTTTCCATTTCTGCTTATACAACAGTCATTTTCTAGTATGCCTCCATGTCCACAGAACTCTTTATCTTGTAACAAAGAACCTCTGCTTTTCTTCATACATTCTCTCCCTCAGATAAATTTTCCTATCTCATGACTTCAGTTATTACCTCAATCAATCAAATCATTTATTAAGCACCTATTATGCACCAGGAATCATGTTAGACCCTAGGGATGCAAGTACAAAGAATGAAATGATCGCTACTCCAAATGAACTTACATTCTAATGGGGGAGACAAATCCATAAAAAATAAACAGCATAAATAAAAGTTAATCTGTATTGTACAAATATTTATACACACACACACACACACACACACACACACACACAACATAGTTATATACAGAGCACTACTTGGAAGTGGATACTACAGGTGATGAGGAATCAAGAAAGATTTCTCTGATGATGACTCCAAATCTATCCCTGGCTCCAGGCTCCCTATTTCCAGCTACCCACATGACATCAGAAGCTCCTTTGTCATCTCAAATTCAACATATCTAGACTCTACTAATTCTCTTATCCCTAACTGACCTGCTATTTAAAAATATGACACGACTGTTTTCCATCCCCTCCTTTCATATCTCATCAGTTAATTAATCCTGTTGATTTTTCTTTCACACTGGCTCTTAAGCTCACTCCTTTCTCCAGCTCTCTCCTTCACTGCCCTAGTTTTAGCCCCCAACTCATCCTACCTGCAAGCATTCCCACCATAGCTTCTGCTGGTCCTTCTGAAACTTAGTCCTACCCCTCTTCGATCTACCTCGTATATTGTTGGTCAAACCCTTCTCCCTAGACAATACTTCGTTCAAGTATGTCCACAAGCTTCCCACCATACCAAATCCAAGCTCTTCTGCCTTGTTTTAAAGATCCACCACAATGTGATTCCCCAATCCTATCTATCCAACCTTATTTCCCTCTAGGTCCCAAGCCAAATTCTCAGCTTCTATCTCACAGAGCCCACCGCATACATACTTTCTCCTGCCTTTGTCGTGCTACATGCTCCTTCCCCACCTCTTTATTCATCCAAACACTATGTTCAAATCCCAAATTTGAATGAAGCTCTCTAATGACAAGCATATTCATTCCATCCTTCTTAACTTCTTTTAAATTCATCACCTCTACAAAAAAACAAAACCTAGCACAATCATGTCCTATTCACTAATTTCCCCCACTGTACAACTTAGCATCACATTAGAGTATGCTGTTTTAGAGAGCATGCTGTCCTGATCACTGATTGTTTCAAATATTTTTATCTTCCTTCCCTGATTAGAGAATATGCTTCCTGTGAGTCAGAAGGGTCTCATCTGACCTTTATACACTGTAATACCTAACAGAGTACAGGGTGTTTGGTAGAGACTCAAAAAATACTGGAAGAATAAAAAGAACTCAAGTGAAGCGCACTGAGGATAAAATGTTTTAATTTTTTTTTTTGCTTTTTTTTTTCTTTTTGGAGGGCAATTGGGGTTAAGTAACTTGCCCAAGGTCACACGGCTAGGTTTTTTGTTTGTGTGTGTTAAGTGTCTGAGGCTGGAACCGAACTCAGGTCCTTCTGACTCCAGGGCCAACGCTCTACTCACTGCACCACCTAGCCACCCCATGTTTTAATTTTTTAACACAAAAGCAATTTACCAGACTCAAAATCTGAGAAAAATTTGCAAACTTTTCTAACCAACTAATGTGGCTGACCCAAAGTTTGAGATCCCATATAATCTATATGCAGTATGATCTATAAAATTTTGGTGTAAAGTCAGCCTTGATAACTCATTCTCTTAAGGCACTGCAAGACCACCTAAGATGAGATCAAGCTCCTGTTAATCAAGGAGCATCTGTTTATCTATTTTTTTTTAATTTTTATTTTCAGTTCCGAATTCTCTTCCTCCCACTGCCCCTCATTCCCACTGAGAAGGCAAGAAACACAATATCCATTACACATATGAAATCGTGCAAAATATATTTCCGTATTAGCCATGTTGCAAAAAAAGTAAGAAAAACAAAGTAAAAGAAAAGTTGTTTCAATCTCCATTCAAAGTTCATCAGTTCTCTTTCTGGAGGTGGGCAGCACTTTTCATCAAGACTCCCTTGGAAATGTCATGGATCACTGTACTGATCAGAGTAGCTAAGTCTTCCACATCTGATCACTCTTACTGTGTACCATGTTCTCCTGGTTCTGTTCACTTTGCATCACTTTATATATGTCTTCCCAGGTGTTTTCTGAAACCATTCCTTTCATCATTTCTTACAGCATAATAGTATTCAATCATCTTCATATACCCTAACTTGTTCAGTCATTCCCCAGTTGATGGGTAGCCCCTTGGTTTCCAATTCTTTCCCATCACAAAAAGAGCTGCTACAAATATTTTTGTACATAAAGATTCTTTTCCTTTATCTTTGATCTCTTCAGGATACAGACCTACTATCTGCCAAGTCAAAAGATATGCCCTTTGGACATACTTCTAAATTGTTCTCTAGTACAGTTGGACCATTTTGCAACACCAATAATGTATGTGTCCCTATTTTTCCACGTCCCTCTAGCATTTGTCATTTCCCTTTTCTATCTTGTTAGCCAAACTGATTGCTGTAAGGTGGCACCTCAGGGTCGTTTTAACTTGCATTTCTTTAATCAACAGTGATTTAGAGAATTTTTCAAATGGCTATTGGTAGGTTTGATTTCTTTTTTTGAAAGGTGCCTATTATAGCCTTTGACCATTTATCAACTGGTGAATTGTTCTTGTTTTTACAAATCTGACTTAATTCCCCATAAATAAGAGCATTTCTTAAGTGACAGAGCATTACCCTCTCCCAGGCACAGAGATCTCTGGTCAGCATCCTGAGTCAAAAGAGTACCACCCTGTGTATGCAAATGTATACACTGGGTGTTTAGGGGGAAAGGTTGCTATCCTTTGAGTACATGTAGCTCACCCTTGCTTTGATGCTTTTTTAGACTAGATGTTCTTCACATTTTTTTGTGGCATTGGTTCCTGGGCAGTCTGATGAAGCCTATGAACTCTTTCTCAGAATCATATTTTTACATGCATAAAATAAAATGCATAAAACTAAAAAGAAAACCAAAGGTTAGAGAAAATAAGGATATAATTTTTCCATATACAAATTCACAGATTCCCTAAACCAATCCATAGATCTGTTAGGGGTTCAAGGACAGCAAATTAAGAACCCCTGTATCTAGAGAATCTTAGGTTTTCAACATTAAAAGTTACCTCAATCACATTATACAATTTGGTATTTTAAAAATATATATATATTTTTAAACACTTACTTCATCTATGACTACTATTTTTATACCACTGAGTTCCACAGAGCTCTGTTTCATTATTTCCAGAAGTCTCCCAGGAGTTGCTATTATAACCTTATAGAAAGATAAAAGGCAAAATTAGAAGGAGGAAAAAAATCAGATAACAAATTTATTGGGTTGAGACCTGTGATTTTATCTATGTTGGGGTAGTCCCTCCTGATTTCCAATAAATTATATATGGCAAGTCAACAAAAGGCCTAACAAATACAGTGTTATTCTACCTTTCAAATATAACACAGAATAATTCAATGTCAAAAATCAGCACAGCAAAAAAAAAAAAATAAAAAACAAAACAAAACAAAATCAGGATAGCAGGCAGATCCTGAGTGTGCTGAACACAAGGGCACAATAAGCAGAGTCAGCACCTAATAAATATTTACTGATTATCTGAAATTGCAGAGGTGGAAGAGATTTCAGAGATTATCTATTCCAATGGCACATAGACAATAAATTCTTCTACCATGACCATTCCTCTGTCCTCATTGGGATAGTCATCTGCCCTCTACCTGAAGAACTCTGGGGATGAAGAATTCACTAGCCCCCACTTTGGGACCACTCTACTTCTCAGGAAGTTTTTCTTTCTATTGAGCCAAAATGGAGCCTTGCTACAACACACTCTTACTTCCTAGTTCTGCCCTCTGGAGCTGAGAAGATCAAATTTAATTCTTCTTTCACCTGACAACCCTTCAAATGCTTGAAGTCTGCTGTCATCACTCCCTGCCCCTCTCCACCAAATCTCTTCTTTGGGCTAAATGTCCTCTGAGACAAAACCCCCCAAACACTTTTGGTTTTTTGGGGTCTTTGGAACACTGGTCACAGAATGCTTCTGCTTTAGATGTGCCCATTCTACCCATCCTTTTCTTGAAACTTCCATGCCACATGTGTATATAGGTGGGGCCTTCCTAGCATCTTCCTGCCCAGGACCTCAGAGACAGGACATGAATCAGATACACCTGAGAACCTTTCCTCTCCGTACACAAATCAATGGTGGATCCCTACATCATGAAACTGCCCTAATGTAGACGTGATGAGGATCTGGGTATCCTGCCCATCATCCAAAAGGGAGAGATAAGAGACTGGAAGATTCTGAGTATGCCAAACACAAGGGCAATCTCTTGTGGCACCATCACCCTCTTCCTCAATCTGCTCTGAAGAGGAGGTTTCAGCAACTTCCTCACTTATGACTTTAATTACCTCCATCTCTGGGATGTCTCATATTAGACCTTAAGCCTTCTCTTAAAACACATCATAATAAATATTTATTACATTAAGCATTACTAGTCTGTACTCTTAAGAAAATATCTTTAAGTTCCTTAGGCTGCTAGAACTAACTGGGATATTGCTGGTTCCTTCAACTAACCCTTGTAAGGCATGATTTCCAGTCTTCTCAATGTTCTGGATGTCTTCCTCGTGACTCACTGCAATCTGTCAATGTCCTTAAAATGCCCTGCCTAGAACTGAAGAGAACACCACAGATCTGGTCTGATGGGACAGAGGGCAGCGGAGTCATAAATTCCCTTGTTCTGGAAGCTCTATTTTCATTTGTAGTTTGCACTGGCATTAGCTTTGGGGCGACCATGTCACACTGCTGATTTATACTGAGCCTGCAGCCCATTAAAACAAGCCAAACCTTTTTCTCAGTCCTCTACTGTATAGTCAAATATCTTCATTTTCACCCCTGCTCAGGTGACTTTTTGCAATCAGGTGTTGGGCTTTACAGTTCTCCCTATTACATTTCACCTTATTAGGTTCAGCGCCTCATTCTAACCTGTCCAGACTGCTTTTGGATCTTGGTTCTGTCATCTGACATATTAGTTAATCTATCCAGCTTCACATGACCATGCTATTCTATGCCTTCATCCATGTCATCATAAAAAAATGTTGAACAGAACAGTCAAGGACAGGTACTTGGGGTATTCCAGTAGAGACTTCCCACCACAATGATACCAACTCATATTCTTTAGGTTGGCTATATAACTCTATCATCAAGTCCATATTAGCACAGTGGAGAGGGTGCCAAGAATGAAGTCAGGATGACCTGAGTTCAAATCTGGCCTTAGACACTTACTAGCTGCATGACCCTGGGCAAGTAGTCAGTTTTCTCAACTGTAAAGTAGGGATAATAATAGCATCTACTTCCCAGGTTGCTGAGAGATCAAATGAGATCATAATCATTAGGCACTTAACACAGTACCTGGCACACAGTAAATTCTACATAAATGTTAGCTACTATGACTATTGTTACCTACCTACCTTGCAGGGTTGCTGTGACAATCAACAAAATCAACAAAAGGTTGTAAATAAGTTTGCAAAAATTTCCTTTACGAGATATTATTCTCTCTCATAAATTTTCCATCAAGTAAATATGCTTTTCCCTTAGCTCAGTGCCTGGCATGTAGTAGACGCTATGTAAAGTCTTATTCCTTTCTCCTCCTTCTTACCTACAAAGAAATCACAAGAAACTTTGCCAAATGCCTTGTTAAAATATAGGAAGAATAAGTCAATGGAATTCCCTTCATCTACCAGTCTAGTTACCTGCTCAAAAAGGAAATTAAGTTAGCTTTGACCCATTCTTGATGAACCCTCTCATTGCTCACTACTTCCCTTCTTTCTTAACCACCCAATTGGCTGTTCTATTCTCTTTTAACATACACCTTTTAAATGCTGTTTATCATTTTTACACCATTATCTTACATTTATTGGGAAGAAAATGTTCCACAGAAAATATATTTAGTGTTAAATGTCTGCTTGGAAAGTCTACCTGAAATCAAATCCCACAATTTCCTTTGAATGTAAACTTTCCTTTCTTCTTTTGCTTGTAAAATGCCATCCTGGTTCTTACCTTAACATTCTGTTTCAGGCGATAGAGCTGGGGAGGTAAAGGCAAACCTCCAACAAGCAGGACTGTTCTCATGTTTGGCAGGCCACACATTAGCTCCTTAGCTTGTCTCTCTATCTGAATGGCTAATTCCCTGGTTGGAGTGAGAATAAGTGCTGATGGAGTTCTGTTCTAGAAATATGAGAAGGAAAAAAAAAGACCATCAAGAATACCAACCACTAAATCTTTTTTTTCCCCTTTTTGGAGGGCAACTGGGGTTAAGTGACTTGCCCAAGGTGACACAGCTAGTTTTTGTATCTGTGCCAAATTTGAACTCAGGTCCTCCTGACTCCAGGATCAGTGCTCTATTCACTACGCCACCTAGCTGCCCCCATTAAATCTTTTTTTATCCCTAGGAGGACTCTTCTTTCACCATTATCCCTTAATGACTTTCCACCTTCTGAGGTCTGTGCATTCCATTGACGCCATATTCTCCCCATTCTTGTTCTGCAATTTACCAACCTCTTTCTGCTAGCCCAAACACTTTTTGCTTCATTCTCAGGCTATGTCTTCTACATTCTCAAGCAAGTAATTTCTTCCCTTCTTGTGGTAGCCTACTGAATTCCTACTCATCCTTTAAGACCAGCCCCAAATGTTATCTCCTACAAAAAGCCTTCCCTCATCCTGTTGTTAGGACAGGATAGGCCTTACTTCTAAGATCTCCCATAATTTTTTTTTATATGATATGTATTATAACTGCCATAGTGTCCTGTCCTCTAATAGACGATAAGCTTGATGAAAGCAGAAACAATGTTTTATCTAAATTTCCCATCTCACCCAGCATCTAATACAGTGATCTGCAGGCATTTAATGTTTATTATTATTATTTTGGGGGAAAGTAGGCAATATGAGTAAACTGTAAGGCTATGTATTGTTCACGAAAGGGCAGCTCTCTGGTTTAATTGTATAAAGACTAAAAGATGTAAAGTTGCAAGTAGAGCTCAGACATTCTTTCTTTCACCACCAGTCATACTTTTATGATGTTCTCTATTCCTCCCAATCCTTCAGAGGTATTTTCAGGTTGGGGTAAAAATGGTCACAATTACTCCTAAAAAGACAAATAAATTTGGTCATTTGTAGGACCTATTCATTTTTTGGATGCTTCATCCAGCTACTGCATCCCTAGAACTCTCAGGGTGATTTTATTTTAGACTCTGCACTTATGCCTCTGAACTACAAACTTGCTCAATTTACTTATAAAAAGATTGACAACTGAAAAATTTATGTTGGCCATCATTTGTTTTAATACAGAAGAGTGCTTGAAACCACAAATAAAATTATGGTTTCAAAACAGTTAATAGTGCAATGTACCCAATGTAGGTATTTCCTTTGACGTTTTAAATTGGTACACATAAAAAAGTTTTGTTTTGTTTTTATATATTCTGTCCAATATCCTGTGTTTCTATGTATACTCAATGCAGTCTCTAAGGCTGAAGTGCAACAAAGTATAGATTGATTCTCTGCTACTTGTGCTGATTTGGGCCTAACAATGAATACCAAGAAAACAGAGGTTCTCCATCAGCCAGCAACACACCATTCATATATGGAACCACCGGTTACAGCAAATGGAGACATACTGAATGCAGTGGATAAGTTCACTTACCTTGGCAGTATACTTTCCATGGATGCACACATTGCTAGAGCTAGCTACTACTACTCCAAAGAAAAATGTGGAAAAGAAGAGGTATTAGACTGCCCATCAAGGCAAAGGTCTACAGAGCTGACCTCACTGCTATAGGCCTGTGAAATCTGGGCAGTATACCAGTGCCAGGCAGGGAAACTGAATCACTTCCACCTGAATTGTTTTAGAAAGATTCTGAACATCACCCGACACTGAGGTCCTTTCTTGAGCTAAACTGCCACACATTCAAACTTCTCTGTAGAGAGCGCAACTCCAATGGCTGGCCATATTATTCAAATGTCAAATGTAAGTTTGCCTAAGACTATTTTAAAGAGAATTCACACAGAGGTTAGAAGAAGTGAGACAAGGCCATTCTCAAGGTCTCTCTGAAGAACTTAGGTATGGATCGTGAAATATGGGAGAAACTGGCTTAAGGACTGCCCAGAATGGTGTGCCTGCATTCCAGTAGGTGCTCTGCTCTATGAGAAAAGCGGAACTACAGTAGCTCAAGAGATATGTGAGATGTGCAAATTTAGACACATCTCCACTCTAAATGTTCATGTGGACTATTTGTGCCAGACCTGTGGTAGAGCCTTCTGAGCTCATATTGGTCTGATCAGCCACAGTCAGACACACTGTACCTTGACCCCAACATAGTGATGTCATTTTGGTCTTCTTCAAGAAGGAAGGACAAAACCCAACAGATATGCTTGCTTCCTTCTGAATTATTTATTATTTATTTATAGATTCCTTTCCATCAGTGTTGGTTGCCCCATATGTGCATATATGGATATGTCTACACATTGATTTGTAGTATTCATAATTTCATTTAAATATATGGATAAATATTATGAAAAGCACTAATTGGAAATCTGACAAGAAATTTTTCCTTATGAGATATTCTCTTTCATAAATTTTCCATCAAGTCAATATATGCTTTTCCCTTAGATTGTGCTTTTAAATAAATAAGAAATACCTAGCTGACCATAGTGAAGTCTGTTTCAACATGGCATTTTAAGTGTTTTGTTCTATGATAATTTTTGAAGGAGCTGCCTGATCTTGACTACATTGGGTTTTTTGTTGTTGTTCAGTTGTGTCCAACTCTTTATGACCCTATTTAGGGTTTTCTTGGCAAAGATACTGGAGTGATTTGCCATTTTCTTCTCCAGCTCATTTTGCAGATGAGGAAACTGAGGCAAACAGAGTTAAGTGACTTGCCTAGGGTCATACAACTAATAAGTGACTATGGCTAGATTTGAACTCAGGAAGATGAGTCTTCCTGATTCCAGGCCTGGTGCTCTATCCACTACACTTCCTGGCTGCCCCAGCCTGGCAAATAGCATTTACTAAATGCTTACTAAATACAAAATTAATTGGGTTTTTGTTGTTGTTGTTGTTGTTAAGGTTTCTAATACTTTAAAAAAAAAAAAAGGAAGAGAAAAAGGTCACTACCCAGTGGTTCTGTTCCTGCCTTTGCAATGTGTAAGTACAGGCTATCAAGGGAATGGGAGATCAGCAGGTGAACTTTAACTTACTTTTTCCAAAGCTCTAATGATAACAGGAAGTAGGAAAGCTGCGGTTTTTCCTGAGCCTGTGTCAGCACTGCACACTATATCCCTTCCCAAAAGTCCAATAGGAATCATCTGCATCTGAATTGGAGTGGGAACTTCATAGCCTGACTTCTTCAAGTTGCAGTTCAAGACTTCAGGGAAACCACAGTGTTCAAAGTCTATGATAGGCCTTGGAACTTCCTGACCCTGTACTGAAATTCCTAGTTGCAGTTTAAGGTTCTCAACCTGGTCATCCAGAAGGCTTAAAATAAAGGAGTGTTCTTTATAGGCATAAAAGGTATCAAGTTGGGGAGATTCAGGCTCAGAACTGACTTTTTGGAACTTTATGTTTTCTTCTTTTTCTGCAACCTGTAAAAGATGTTTTGCTTTACATTCCAAGCTACAAACATCTGCGTCAGTCTTATCACAAATATATTCTCCATAACGGCCACAGACAACACAGACAGGCTCCCCTGGTTCTGCCAAACGCTGGGTTTTAGCAAAAGATTTTACTGGCTCTTCTGGAGCACAGCTGTCTTCAGTACTCTGCTCAGGTCCGCCTAAACAAACTGCCTCGAAGTGACCATCTGAATCTGGCAAAGAGCCTAATTCTGGCTTGTGCCCCGCTGATGGTGCTGAGCTTTCTTCCCCCAGTAAGGCAACATTTGGGATCTCTCTGTCTTCTTCTGATGACAGCTTTTCTCCTTGTGGTTTAAGTTTCTTGGCCACACCACTCTGGTCATCATCAGAAACATTCCGTTTGACTTTCAGAGATCTTGGAATAAACATCCTTCAGTACGCTGTTGAGGAAAAGCTATAATGAAATTTACTCCCTCCCTCCACCCCATTCCCAAATCATTATTTACAAAAAAAAAAGCACTAGACTATTACCTATAGAGCACTGGACTTAAGGTCTGGAAGCCTTTTCTAATCCCTCCTAATTCTAGCGCCTGCTTTCCCTTAATTGTTTTCTATTTGTCTTGTATATAGCTTGTTTGTACATACTTGTTTCCTCTCATTAAATTTTTCGCTGAGGGCAGGGACCGCCCTTTGCCTTTCTTTGTACCTAAGCTCTTAGCACAGTGTCTGGCACAGAGTGCCTGCTTAACAAAAGCTTAGTGACTAGAGGAATACAATGAAATGTTGCATCAAAAAGTACAGGATCTTGTCTCGTGCCCTCATCTATCCACAAAATGCATTCTGTAACTATTTCTTGGAGGGTGGCTATTGGTGTAATTTCATCCAATGCCATCTAACTTTTGGGGTAACTCCAGTTTCATTTTCAAACAGAACATTAGGGAAACACTCTAGCAGCTTATGGACCACCTGAGCCCCAGCAGAAACCTGTTTTACCTAATACCACATTAACAGAAAGACAAAATGAAAGTGGGTAGGCAAAAAGATATAAACCTTTAATGAGGATTATAAGCCTTTTACGTTTGGATTTTTCTGTAATCATTTCCATTTACAAAATAAAATTAGGGGTGGGGTGTTGGCACGTGTTGCCTTTCCAACGTTAAAAAATTACTCCAATAAAAGCTGAGGGATCAATTGCCAAATTCCATTCTGTGGTTCAGAGAGCCCTCCTCCAAAAGTAGGTAATACCTGGAGCTCCTGGACTGCCAGAGCTTAGGGGGAGGTCCAGACAACTGCCCCTCCCCTCCATGACCCTCCGCAGTCTCTCTACGTATAACCCGCAGGGGAGGCCCAGGCACTCGGCCCCACCCCGCCCCTCCCTCGGGAAGTGCAGGGCTCCTGGCTGCGCAGCCGCAGCAGCAGCGTAGGCCGCCCAGTGATCTCCCTTCCCTCCCCACCCCCGTCCTTCCCACAACGACGTCCCCCCAGCTTTACGTCAGCGGCGTTGCTAGGATACGGGGAGGGGGCAGGGAAGTAAGGGCGTCCACAAGAGGTGCCACCAGAGTAGGGAAGGGACTTCCTCTCCTCGTTTTCCTCCGCTTCTCTTCCTCCATAGGGAGGGAGGAGAGAACAGGAAGGAAGAGAAGTCGTTCCTCCTTCTCTCGGAGCGGCTCCGCGCTCGGGCCCATCTCACCCTCCGAGGTCCTCGGGCACGTCCGCTCCTCGTGGGGAAGCCGGCTTCGTCGAGGCTGCGGACCTGTGCGTGGGCCTCTGGGACTGCCCGTGCGCACGCGCACTCGCCCACGCCGGCGCGCCCTCCCTATTCCCCCCCTCCCCGCGGTTTCCTGCGGGTGACCAGGGGAGGCCGGAGACCGTGGGACAGGACCTCCTGTGCTGGGAGGGGACTCGAGGGTGGAGAAGGCGGCGTCTGCCTTGGAAAAAAAGGAAGAGCCGCAAAGACCGCGGGGGAAGACGGAGCGAGCTAGCATTTCCGGGCCGGAGGCGGGGTGGAGCATGCTCAGAAGGGCTTGTAAGAGGGATCCAGAATGGGGCCCGAGAGTCCGGGCTGGGGGGTGCAAAGCTCTCCGCTCCTGCTGGGGTAGAGACCGTGGGGCCTGCAGGCTGGAGCATCGGGGTGTCAGATCAACGCGCATTTATTAAGCGCTTACTGCTTACCAGGCTCTGCGCTAAGCGCAGGCAAGACAAATACAAATGAAAGCTCCTGCCCTCAAATAAGTTTGCTTCTAATAGACACATGAAAGGGCCCTTCAGTGGGGTGGGGTGTGGAGGATGGCCTGGAGAGTCCGGTATACAGCTTAAAGAGGGATGGAAGGCGTGGTTGGTCCGGGCACCCTCTTGAACATGGAAATTTGGCAGGAGCCTAGCAAAAAGAGGGAGGGTCCAAGTGGTGGAGGGAAGTCCGGGGCTGGGATGAGCTTAAGGGTAAAGCCGTGACTGTGGGATGGTAGAGAGAGTCCACAGTGGGCAGCGCCTTTCCTCCCTGTTAGTATCCTGGTCCCATCTCAGCCTCAGCTCTGCCTTTGTAAAAGTGAAGGGGGTGGCCAAATGACCACCCAGGGCCCTGCCAGCTCTAAATATGTGATTCCAAGCTTGCGCAGGAGAGGGTGTCAACAAAAAACCCAAGTAAAGACTGAGCAGGCAATCACAAAAGCACCAAGGCCAGCACTTAGAGCCATCCCTCCCCTACCCCAAGTCAATTCCAATCCAATGAAGACCTCTGGACTCGGGATTTAGATTCAAATTCTGTCTCTCATGTTTAATACATATGTGTTACATATGCGTATATAATACATATGTACATGTGTTTGTGAGTATACCCTTGGTTTTGGACTTTATGACCGCTGAGGTCCTTTGAAATTCTAGATCTATGATCCTCCAAGGACCAGAAGATTGTAATAAGCATATACTTTGATTAGGTTCCAGACCACCACAATAAAGCCAGTCACTTGGAAGTTTTTGGTTTCATGCTAACCGTCATCTGAGCCTTCAACAAATTATTATCTCTTTGCTGTGGGAGGGTCTTATCTTAAAGCTGGTGGCTGCTGATCAGGGTGGTGGTTGCTAAATTTGGTGGGGGGAGGTAGTTTATTTTACACATAATACCCCACACTCTTTCACTAGAGATCAAGAAAAAATTTTCTTTTTTAATTTGGTACCTATTTTGGCAGTGCAGGATTTTGGCAGTGCAATTTTCTCCCTGTTAGTATCCTGATGTGGCATGTGGCGATTTAAAATAAGACAACAATGAAGTTTGCCTCATCCATTGACTCTTCCTTTCCTGAAAGATTTCTCTGTAGCATGTATGCTGTGTTATAGCATTTTACCCACAGTAGAACTTATTTCAAAATTGGAGTCTCTTCTTGCAAACCCTGCTACTGCTTTATTGGCTAAGTTTATGTAATATTCTTCAATATTTTTGTATCTCGGAATAGGAAGACCCAGGGGAGAAAGACTGGAACAGCTGGTCAGTGGAGCAGTTAGAACACACACGACATTTGTTGATTAAGTTTGTTGTCCAAAACAGATTGTTGATGGCAGATCACCATATTAGACGTATTAGATATAATGAAAAAGTTTGAAATATTGTGAGAATTACCAAAATGTGGCACAGAGTGATGTGAGTTCCTACTATTGGGAAAAATGATGTGGATAAGCTTGCTGGACACAGGGTTGCCAGAAACCTTCAATTTGTTTTTTTTTAAAAAATGCAACATGAAGCCCCAGTAAAGCAAAGTACAACAAAATGAATTATGCACATGTATGTAAATATATATGCATATATGTAAGCATGTATGTGGGTGCATCCAAGCACACATACAAATATGCTAATTGGTAAGGCATAAGCCTGTGTATACTTATTGGATATGTTACTAATCTTCCAGATGACTATTTGACACAGTAGGAGCTTAATAGAGGCTTATTGACAGAATGACTGACATTGAACAAGCCACTTAACTTCTATAGGTCTTGGTTTCCTCATCTGTAAAATGGGTTTGGACTATGTGGTCTCTGAGTTCTCTTATAACTTTAGATCTATGATCCTCCAAGGAGCAGAGGACAGGATTAACTAAGGTCAGGAAAGACTCATCACCAGAAGACAGGTAATAAGCATCTAGGTATGGAAGACCAACTATTATGAGATTGCTGCCACCTTATTTTAAATAAGATAATGGCTCAAGGATCTTTTGAAACAGTGAGATTATAAAAAGCATTGAGATTATAAAAGAATCAGATTGTATATTTTTATACATTCCTATACTTTCTACCTTCCTTTTATTCTCCATTCCCCATAAAATATAGTTACACAAGTACTGTATTTTTTTTAAGCATAGCAGGGTTAATATAACTTTTTCTTGTTCTGGAGGCTGCAGGATTGTATGGTGCAGAGAGAACACTGAACCTGGAGGTAAGAGGACCTGAGTTCCAATTTGGCTTTGGGTACTAAATGTGTGACCCTGGGGGAGCAAAGCAGAGTTTTCTCATCTGTAAAATGGGGATAATAATAGCAAGGTTGTGAGGGCAAAATGAGGTAGTATTGTAAAGTGCTTTTCAAATCTTAAAATGCTACTGTGAAGTTTGGATTCGGTCAAAAGGCCACACTTGAGGACTTAGAGGCCACATGTGCCCTTGAGGCCACAGGTTCCCCACCCCTGGACTATATAAATGCTAGCTTTTACTGTTCTTAGGATATAGCTTATTGTGAGTGATAGGGACAAAAGTGATGGGGAAAACTTCAGTTTCATCTTGACAAATGTCTTTAAATGTCCTTGAATCTTACTTATAAACTGTCATTTCTGTCATGTTATAAGACATTTTCTGTCTGACTTCACGAGACATGTACTGTAGCTTTGGGGGGCATGTGTGGATGAGGCATTATTGAAGATAAAATGGATTTTATGATGTTGGTGGACTATGGAATTTTAGGTTTGGAATTACAAATATTTATGTACAAAAGAAGGTGGGTCAACACTCTCAGCATGTCCCTGTAAATATATAGAACAAAGTTCTTAACCTGTAGACCATAGACCCTAGGATAGATTTCAGGGGAGCAGTCTCTGACCTTGGATGGGAAAAAGGTTTTATTTTAATATGTTGAGTTTTCTCTGCAATTCCATGTGTTTTATTTTAGGCATTTAATAACAATATTCTGAGGAGTCCATAGGTCCCATCAGGCTACCAACAGGATCCATGACACATAAAGATTAGGAAACCCTGTTCTCAGTATTGAGGCAGCTGGGGTATGCATTTTGTTTGTCTTGGCATCTTAATATCCCTATATATTTACATAATCTTGGGCAGAGCTTTCCCCTAATCTGGCTTCAGTGCACCCATCTATAAAATGAGGGAGTTGGGTGATTTCTAAGGTCTCTTCTTATCTCTAAATCCCATGATTCCTATTAAGTTGGTTATTAGATTTAGATAGTTATTTCTTCACTGAGTTCAATTTGCTGTGCATACAACTCTAAATATGTCAGTAGTTCATTATAAAATTAGCAATGTCAGGAAAAGAATGGGGAAAATTAAAGCAAGTAAAACATTTGTCAAAAGAGGGATGGGAAAAGGGAGAGGCAAATTACAACCATAGGCCAATAACAAATTAGCACCATGGGGAAATGAAGGGTCAGGTCAAGTTCCTGTAAGGCAATGCTACAATGGTTTTCAAGCTTAATGGAGGAAAAAAATGTCTGCTGCATCCCCTGTGGTAGCTGTAGTCTAGGACAAACAGGAAAGGAAAATGGACATATTATTTCTTTGTAAGTTTAACCGTGGTGACTGTGCTTGGTAAAATGTCATGATATTTAAAGGATAAATCACTAACTTGTTCATCATCTGGTTGATTTACAAATCTCAAGATGATACCTGTACTTAGAAGTATTATTAGGACAATAAAACACTGGAATTGCATGTTAAAAAAAGAAACAGATGCTAAGTAGAAATAGGGAGGGGAGTGAATTCTAGGCATAAGGCACAGAATAGCCAGTTAGTCAACAAGCATTTATCAAACACCAGGCACTATGTGCTAAGCCAAACAAAGCAAAATAAAAACACTTGTCAGAAAGCTCACATTCTAATGGGACTGACAACATGCAAATAGTTGTACATCCAAAATATACATAGTGTAAATGGAAGATAATGGAGGTGGGGGGGGGGAGTTACCAAGAAAGATATCCTGCAGAAAGTGAGATTTGTATTCAGTCTTGAAGCCAGCAGACAGAGGTGAAGAGGAAAATTGAGGCATGGATACAGTCAATGAAAAGGTGGTGGAATGTTATATGTGAGGAACAGAAAGAAGGTTGAGGATGCTGGATTTTAAAGTAAGTGGGAGGGGAATAAACTATAAGAACACTGGCAAGATAGGAAAAAGACAAGTAGAGAAGGGCTTTAAAGTCAAATGAAAAGATTGGACATGGGAGGTAAGGGAGAGTAGGGAGTCTAGGATAATGCTAGGATTAGAAACTTGAGACATTGGAATGATGGTAAAGCCTTCAACAGAAATGGGGGAGTTTGAATGGGTGGGGGGGAGAGGTTAGGGGGAAAGGTAATGAGTTTAGTTTTAGACATGTTGAGTTTCAGATGTCTTCAGGACATTCAGTATGAAATGTTCATTAGATGTTTGGTGATCTGAGACTGACACTTATGAGACTGACAAGCTGGATATTTAGAACCATGAGTCATCTGTATAAATAAGACAATATTAAGTTCATGAGATCTGATGAGGTTACTAAGATCATGGAGGGAGAAGAAAAGAGGGCCTGTGATAGAACCTCGTAGAACATGTTCCACAGAGAGGGGGAATGTTTTCTATAATGAGCCAACAAAAGAGATAGGGGAGTGGCCAGATAAGTAAAAGGTGATCCAGGCAAGAGTAGTGTCATGAAGACCCAGTGAGAAGAGAATATCAAGGAGGTGAGTGGTCAGTGATGTCATGTGTAACTTTAGGAAGAGCAGGAATGATGTGGCTGGAAGCCAGATGGAAAAGGACTATGGAGTACATGAGAGGAGAGAAATTATAAGCTGGGAATACAGACATCTTTTCTCAAGGATTTCAGTTAAGAAAGGAAAGAGATATAGGACTGTAGTTGAAGAGTATAGTGGAGTCTAGGAAAGGACTTTTAAAGATAGAGGAGATATGGGCATGTTTGAAGTTGCAGGGAGCCAGCTCATCAGCAGTCATAGACATGAGTTCTTTTAGCACCCTAGTATGTATTTTCTCAAGTTTTGATGATTTCAAGTCATGGTGGGTAGCTAGGAGCTTTCTTATCTTTTCACTTATCTTGTATTTCACTTCTCAGATAACCATTTTTTTTTTAAGTGTTCCAGTTCAAAGACCATTATTCTTGATAGAGAAAATAAGCAAATAGACATTCTTTCTATAATGGAAACATTATAGGCAGCAGTTTGTGTCAATCAATCTGAAGTCATTTATTAAGTGATTACAAATGCTAGGCACAGTGCTAGGGGTTGAAGACACAAACACATAAGTGAAATAGTCTCTGCCCTCAAGAAGCTTACATTCTACCTGATGTGACAATATGTACATATTTCAGTATATATGAAAGAAATGCAATATAATTTTGTAGCTAGATGGTGAAGTGGATAGAGTGCCATCCCAAAGTCAGGAAGACTCATCTTTGTGAGTTCATATCTGGTCTCAGCCACTTACTAGCTGTTTGACCCTGGGCAAGCCACTTAATCCTGTTTGCCTTAGTTTCCTCATCTATAAAATGAGCTGGAGAAGGAAATGGCAAACTACGTCAGGATCTTTGTCAAGAATACCCCAAATGGGGTCACAAAGACTAGAAAAGGACTGAAAAATGCCTGAACAATAACAACAAATTTTGGAGAGGAGACCCTAGTAGCTACTGGGTTAGAAGGGAGATCAAAAAAGACCTTATATAAAAGATGTCATTTGACCTAAGCTTTGAAGGAAACTAGAGATTCTAAAAAAGTATTAGATGAGGAAGGAATACATTCTAAGCATGGGTGGCGGGATATGCAAAGGCAGGATATGATAGATGAAGGGTTGTGTGAGAGGAATAGGAGATCACCATTTTGACTGAACCATACATAAAGTATATGAGAAATATATTAAGACTGTAAAGGTAATTGGAAAGCAGGTTGAAAGGACTTTGAATGCCAAAGGAGTTCTTATGCGCATTAAGGAGCTATTGGAGTTTATTGACTGGGAGAGTAATGATCAGACCTGCACTGTAGGAAATTCACTTTGAAAGCCATGTGAAAGAGACTTGGAATAGGGAAGCTAGTGAAGATGCTTTTGTAGTCATTCAGGCAAGAGCTGATGAAGATCTGAACTAGGATTGTGGCCCTGAGATTAGAGAGAAGGGACAAATGTGAGATTTGGAAGTTTAATCACAACTTGGCAACTGTATGGGGTGAGGGCGAGTGAGCAGTAGAGGATGATTCCAAATAACAGGGATAGAGGTGCTCTCCGTTGAAAAAGGGAAGTCCAAAAGAGGGATGGGATGATGAGTTCTGTCTTAGACATGTTACATTTGAGGTACTTAGCAGATAACTAGTTTTAAATGTCCAGTAGGTAGCTAGTGATGTGAGACTGTAATAGGGCTGAGAGTCATCTGTAGGGGGGCTGATGAAGTCACCAAAAGAGTAAGCATAAAAAGAGAAGAGAAGAGGGCCTAGGATAGATTCGTGGAATATACTCACAGTTAGGGAAGAAGTGGATGAAGATCCAGGGAGGTTGAGGATTGGTCAGACACATAGGAGGAGATTTGAGATAGAGTAGGGTTATGGAAACTGGAGGAGAGACTATCGCAGAGGAAAATATAGTCCACATCATTAAATGGGGCCAGAAGTCAAGAAAGATGAGTACTAAGAAAGGTCATTGGTTTTGACAAAAAAAAAAAAAAAGGGAAGGAAAAAGGACTCAGAGTTTTATTGTACTACAAGGTTAATATGAGTCAACAGTGTAAGGTGTCTAGTCACAAAAAGACTAGAGTGATCCTAATTTGTACCAATAGTATCTAGAACAAGGTAGATGATAACCCCACTGTATTGCTGGTCACAGCACCATTAGAATATTGGATCTAGTTCAGGGTGCCATATTTTAGAAAGAAAATTGACAGGTTAGAGCCTATCTGTAGAAGGGTGAACCAGATGGTAAGAGAACTCACAAGGATGCTATACTTGGATTGTTTGAAGGAGCTGTCTTCAAACATTTGAATGATTTTTATATCTAAGAGAGATTAGAATTACCAGGTGTGGAGTGAGAGTGGGGGTCGGAGTAAGAGATAGGAGGCAGATTTCAATTCAACATAAAGAAAAATTTTTTAACTGATAGAATTGTCCCAAAGTAACATGGGCTATTTAAGGATGTAGTGAATTTACTGTCAGTGAAGGTGATACAAAGTGACCCCTTGTTGGAAATATTGTTGAAAAGGTTCATGCTTTAGGTAATATTTGGCTTAGATAACTTCTAAGAGCCTTCCTAAATCTGAAACATAGTTCTATCATTTAACTTTTGGTATCAATTCAGATGAATCAAATTTCAGAATTCTTGGGCCTCAAATACAACTACTTCACAGGATTCTCTCTAAAAAACATTTCTGATTTCCCTTTAAGTACCACAATGACACTTTGCTATTTTTAAATGCATACTATTGTAGCTGTTGACTTCACATAAGACTTCACAAATGCATCTACTCTGCTAGTCTATTTCATGATGAACTTTTATTACGACTTTTTGAATGCCTTTCTGTGTAGTAGGTCATGTTGAAAGCACTGGCAAGATCACTAATACATTCTTATTCCTTATCTGACTTTATGAAAGGGAGGAGCCCAGAAACATGCTCTCTATAGGACATCAAGGAGAGGGTGAGTTAGACAAGAGGTATGGAATGTACATCCTACATACCTATAACTTAGAGTTGTGCCTAAAGCTGTGTCTTAGAACAGGAAATGCTGCAATTCTGTGAGCTGGCCTATATATTAGTCTCGTGTGTTGTTGAGACATGTACTATAAAAATATTACCTAGCATTCTTTTTTCCAAGCAAGCAAAAGTGCTTAGAACTATTACTTTGGAAAGCCAAGTCTTCATTCTTGCATCTAGAGAGTCACAAATGGTTCTAGACTTTCTTCAGAGAGAGGGAGACACAGAGAAAGAGAACTCTGGGACTACATTTGACCTCTCTCAAAGAAGGAACGGAGAATGTCTCTACTCTCCAACGCTCTCATACCAATTATCTCAGGCTATGACTCTCATGGAGTCGTCATTCTCTCCAGCAATGAGAAGAGTCTTATGAAAACACTATGGTCTTGAAGCCTGAGTTATAATAATATAGTTCTTCAAAGTGAAGCTTCTAAGACACCAAATTATCAGTGGATAGTTTCAAACCTATTTTTCAGATCAAGGGATATTGGTGACTTTTCTTTCTTCCTACATCTTGGGATGACAAAATACTAATCATTAGCTTTACAGGATCACAAAGACTTTGGGCACAAGGTGTTTTTGGTGCTGAGCTGCAGAGTGTGTGTTTGATTGCTTGAGAAGCTGGAGAAACAGGAATGACCTGATGGGAGATATGAGCATTTTTAGGGTCCCTATGAAAATTTTTTAAAACTCTGAATGAAGTAAGCTAAGGAAAACCTATTCCTCATGTTCTGTTTTCTAAATTCCTCATATTCATTGATTCTTATGACATGATTTGTTCAACTGCTCTCTAAACCTTGAGCTAGCTTTTTGCTACCATAAAGAAGAATTCTTATGAATATTTTGGTATGGGCCTTTCTTTCTGTTTTTAAGTTCTTTGGCATATGTGCCCATGGGTTAAAAGGTATGAACAGCCTAGTAACTTTTCTCACCCAATTCCAAGTTGTTTTCCAGAGAAGTTGGACCAGTTTAAAGCTCCAGTAACAATGCATTGGAGAGTCTATATTCCTACAGCCTCTCCAACACTATTTCTATCTTTTGCTATCTTTGCCAGTTTGATGAATGAAACTTCAATGTGTTTTTGATTTGCATTTCTCTTGTTTGTGATTTTTAGCATTTTTATATGGTTGTTAATGTTTTAAAGTTCTTTTGAAAACTGTACAAATCCTTTGACCTTTTTATCTCTTTGGGGTAGGGCTGGTTTTTTTAAGAGAAAAATTCCCATCCTATATTCTCCCTTTCAAGGTTGAGGGCTTTGACAAACTCCCAAAAAGTGGGAGACAAATCTTCTGTTGTGCTCTTTGCTTTTACTACATGGTCAGATTCTCTACTATGTGACTTGAACTAATTGTCCTCGAGCCTCCCTGTTTACATGATAAGCAAAACCTACTTGAAGGCACAAGGTGACTGGTGAGAAGACCTCTGAGAAATGCTGGAGGAGTCCCTTTGACTGTTTCTTCTTTAGCCCATTTTTAACCAGACCTCTTATCACACATAGGAGATGTGTAAGAGCACTCTTTATCTAAAATAATCTGTTATTTTTGTTGCTGTTCTTCAGTTGTGTCTGACTCTTTGTGACCCCATTTGGGGTTTTCTTGGCAAAGATCCTGGATTTGTTTGCCATTTCCTTCTCCAGCTCATTTTACAGATGAGAAAACTGAGGCAAACAGGATTAAGTGACTTGCCTAAGGTCACACAGCTACCTCTTCCTACCTGGAACTGAATAGAGCTTATTAAAATTTTTAGTAAGGGATCTTTCTAAAATGTTGCTTTCATGAATTTTGGCTCTAGCAAAGGATTTCTCTTTTGGTATGTTGGTTACCAATGCTGGGCATAGAATTTCTTTAGTAATTTTTCCCTTTAAAGGAAATGTTATACCTAAAAATCTCATTTAAAGGGTGCCAAGTTTCACAACACTTCTTAGTGCCCTTACATAATGGACTTGAAAAAGCTTTTCTCTTTCTTTTAAAAATATTTTTGGTTTTGGTTGTAAATTAGAATGTTTGGATGCTGAAGTGCTTGCTGAATTTGTTTTTTATGTATCCTTTAGAAAACAAAAGACTAAAATTTGAAGATCTCTTTTAATGTCATTGGTAATATGCTTTGACTTGGCTCCTGTCTTTGGGGGTGATGGACTGATAGTAGCAAATCCAAGTAGAAAGTAGAATTAGGGAAGGTGGTATGTCAGCAAGTAAGTTTAGACCAACATCTCATACCATATACCATATTGAATTTCAAATGGATACCTGGCCTAGATATAAAAAGTCATATTAAAAAGTTAGAGGAGAAGGGAAAGAGATACTTTTCACTATTTAAATGTCAAATTGAGAAGTCTATATTATCCTAAAGGCATTAGGGAAACTTCTTTATGGAATATTGTATAGGTACCACAGTTTAAGAACATTGATAAGCTAGACAGCATCCAGAGGAAAGAAACCAATATGGCAAAGGGTCATGAGTACATATCATATGAAGATGGGTTAAAGGAACTAGGGCTGTTTAGAGAATTCTTAATTAAACAAGGGATAGGAATGAGCAAAGAAGAAAAATGGACAATATTGATTATGAAAATAGAAATATTTTTGTATAAGTAAAATAAATGCAGTTAGAAGGGAAACAATTACCTAGGGTAAAAAATCTTTGTAGCAAATTTCTGTTACAGAGTTCCATATATGAGCTATATATTACATTGATTCAAATATAGGAATCATTCCCTACAGATAAGTTGTCAAAGGAGATGAATAGGTAGATTTCAAGTGAAAACCCAACCATATAAAAAGAAAGTGGAGTTAGTTGGATAACACCTATGTTGACATGAAACTCTATAACTTCTCTGTGCTGTCCTGGGGTACTCTAACTGCACTATTGTGATACTCATCCATTCATTCAACAATTGTACGTAATTTTGTGGTCCTGTGCTAAATGCTGGAAATACAGAAAAAAGAAGGAACTTATATTAAGAGGAAGTAACATGTATACACAAATAAATACAAAATATATGCAAATTGAATACAAAGAAATTAGAAAGGGGGAAAGACATTAACAACTATGAAGATTAGGAAAGGCTTCCTATAGGGAGTGACAGGAGCTGAACTTTGAAAGAAGTCAGGGATTCTCAGAGCTGGAGAAAAAAAGAATCATAGGGGACAGACTTGCAAGGCAATGGAGAAAGGAAATGGAATATTGTGTGAGGAACAAGAAAAAGACCATCTGATGAAATAAAACTGAAAAGCTGTTTCAAAATCAATAATGAAGTCAGAAACTCCTAGAAAAATCCTTGTTTTCCTAAAGGTTTGGGTCTGACTATTATTCTCCTCAAAGATTTTCAGTGGCTCAGAATCACAGATTTTAGGGGCTTCAGCAGCCATTGAGTCTAATACATACAAAAAAGAAGTGCTTATTGTAATACACCCAACAAATGGGCATCAAGTCTATGACTGAAGCCCTCTGAAGAGGGAGGACCTGCCACTTCTCCAAGCAGCCCACTCTACTTTGCACATCTCTGATTGTTAGAAATCAAACCTAAATTTGTCTCTTTGCAACTTCTCTCCCATTGCTCCTGGTTCTGTCCTCTTGGGCCCAATGGAAAAGTCTAATACTTCCTCCACTTGACAACCCTTCATTTACCTAAAGATATCTATTATGTCCCCTCTTGAGTCTTCTCTTCTATGGGTTAAACATCCCTAGTTCCTTTGACTTGTCTTCACATGACATGTACTCATGGCCTTTTACCATATTGGTTTCTTTCGTCTGGATGCCCTCTAGCTTATCAATGTTCTTAAACTGTTATGCCTACATCTAAACACAGTATTTCAGGGAGAAGATTCCCTAATGCCTCCAGGATAATATACAAACTCTTCAATTTGACATTTAAAACCCACCACAACTAAGCTCCATCTCCTCCTACATGTGACTCATTTTATTCACTCTATTTTAGCCAAACCAGCCTACTAGTTGTTCCTCAGATTCAGGATTCCATCTCTTATGTCTTCTCCTTTGAATAGGCTACCATGCCTGGGGTGCTCTCCTCTCTCACTTTTGCCTTGAAGAATATGGACCATTCTGTTAAAGCTCAGCTCAAATGCCACTTCCTGATTCTCTTCATGGTTACTCTTTCTCCTTCAAATTACCCTGTACTTAAACTGATTTATGCTACTCTTGTAGCCCTCCCAACCCATGTTCCCTCCCTAGCTACCCCTAGATTGTAAGCTACTTGAAGATGGGGACCATTTTACTTATGTCTTTTTTCTCCAGTTCCTAGTACAGGGGTGAGGAACCTGTGACCTTGAGGGAATGTGTGGCCTTCTAGGTCCTTGGGTGTGGCCTTTTGACTGAGTCCAAGTTTTACTGAACAAATGCTTTTATTAAGGGGATTTGTTCTGTGCAGTTTGGATTCAGGACCTACAGGTCCATATGTGGCCTGGAGGCCATAGGTTCCCTATCACTAGCCTAGCACATAGTAGACACTTAAAAAACATTTGTTGAATTGAATTGAATACATTCTTATTTTTCAGTTAGGCCCAAGAACTAAGCAGTCATTGTCGTATAATGAAATTGGCCCCAAACTGACCTTCCTCCCATATCCAGGCACTGCCCACCTCCCATGCAGTTTATATTATGGAATTCTTAATGAAGTTTCTGGGTCCAGTCACAGTATGCAAAACATTTTTCTTTGTAATGACATGAATTTATATTATTTCTTTTTTGTAATTCTTTTTTTCTAATTAATTTTTAATTTATTTTTGGCTTTCAACATTCATTTCCACAAGGTTTTGAGTTACAAATTTTCTCCCCATCTTTCCCCTACCCCCACCCCAAGATAGTGAGCCTACTGAATACCCCTTCTGCCAATCTGCTCTCTCTTGTATCCTTCCCCTCCCCCTAACTTTCTAGTAGGGCAAGATGGATTTCTATTCCCCAGTGCCTGTGTATCTTTATATTATTTCTTACATTAGATTACAGTGTAGGGAAAACTAATTTAAAGCAATTTGCTTCCAGTGATGCCTTAAAAAATTAAATTCTCCCTACAGGAACCAAAATAACTTTAAATCGCTTTCATTAAAAAAAAATTAACATCTCTGGAGAAATTTAGAAATTTGAGATTAAAAAAAAAAGTCAACATAAGAATTATGTCCCCTCCTATATTTAATCTTATATGCATTGAATCTGTTACAAAATGTAAGATCTGAATCACTCATTGTGCTATCAGTTTTCTCTTTCCTCAGATTTTCCTAGGACTTTCTCTAATCTCTTTCTTGCCTCATCACTCTCCATGAGTTGCCTTTCTCCCAATAAAATGTAAGTTCCTAGAGATAATGGAGTGTTTTGTTTGTCTTTGTATGCCTGGAACCTAGCTTGTCATTTAAACAATATTCATTGTATCAAATTGTACATCTTTCTGTTACTTTCTGGTATATTTTCTTTTGACATTTTTTAGAAAATAATTTGATCTTATGAAGACATAAAATTGATAAACACCAAAGTCAAATATTGGGAAAGATGCAAGATAGGAGGAAGAAACATTTTACACTTCCTTTTCAGGGTTGGGGAGGGTGATCCCGGAGTGGACTGAGGTGGGGTGGGGAGCTTGTATAATGTGTTCAAATTCTACCTTTTCTAGATCCTCCAGATCACCCCATCTCCCTCTTCCAGTTACTACAGTAATTTTATTAAATAGCCTGTATAAAGGGACAATAACAGGAAATAAGATTGCAAAGGAGAATCTCAAAGTCTCATACATACAAACTGCCCCAAAGATCAAAGAAGAATAATTTACAGATTGTATCATATACTAACCAAAATTCACATCCTGGTAATATGTACAAAATCAGGGAAAGCCATCTGAACTCTGCTCTTAGGCCTTTTTGGTCCTATAATATGTAAATCCCAGACAAATTCTACAATAAAAACCAGAAAATCACCAAATAGTGCTGATAATGTTGAGACGATGTGGACATGCTCACTTTAAAATTTTACTAAGAACTTTTAAACTATTTGGATATTTGAATGGACTAATCCCAAGTGGCACAGATATGAGTCTGTTCCCCCCCACCAAAAAAAAAAACCAACCTATAAAAATGGTGTATATATATAGTTTGGTTTTTTTTTACTCTTCAGAGGGCAATTGGGGTTAAGTAACTTGCCCAAGGTCACACGGCTAGGTTTTTGTTTGTGTGTGTGTTAAGTGTCTGAGGCCAGATCCGAACTCAGGTCCTTCTGACTCCAGGGCCAACGTTCTACTCACTGCACCACCTAGCCTCCCCATAAAACTGGTATTTCAAACACCTATGTTCCCAGCCCCCAGCACTCTTCCATACCTCCATCTGGGTCCATGCTGCCAATCTATAGTTACATAAGTGGTACTTTCTGCCTCTCTCCCTCCTCATTCTCTTCTCATTTGTCTACTTTCCTTCACCATCTCATCTCCTGTCCCTAAGCGCTCTGCCCCGGGTACCCTTTTTTGTGCTTTAATTTGTGCTTTCTGTGCTATTTGGTTATTAAAGTGTGAATATAACCTATTTCACGAAGTTATGGTCTTTCCTAGTCAGTAACCAAAGAACTTGTATGCCTGCCCCCATTTAATTTCATAAATTAATCAATTTAGATAGCAACTATCATAGCAAATTGTTTTTTATAGGCTAAGTAGTCCATGGCTGATCCCTTTCCCAGTTTAAGAATCACTCAATTTCAAGAAATTCACTAATCAGACAGTGGCTCTTAACAAGTAAACTACTTGGAATTAAGTGTAGGAGCTTCCAGATTCAGATTCCTGATTTAAATCACTATATAATATATAAGAAAACTGCCCTTCCTTCTCCCACTCAACTCTCCCCATCCTCTGGTTCTCTGCTGTAAAATAGAGGAAGTTTTTTGGTTTGCATTTTTTCCCCCTTATGGAAGAAATAATGAAATCAGTGGGTGTTTCTATTCTTCTCTTTTTCAGTGATGATTCATTTCTAGCAAAGTGCCTCTGCATTTCTGGCTTTACATTCTGTTTCCTCATAAGAAGACTCCTGAATCCATTTGCCTTTGCTTTTTTGTTTGATTAAATGCTTTTCTAATGTACTTGTGATGAAGAATGAGTCATACAGAACACCCTCAGCTCAACATGACTGACCACATTCTCATGAGGTAGGAGGTCCGGCTAAATTATTTCTAATGTCCTGTCTAATTTCTAAGATTCCATAAGGCCTACCTGAAAAAAATAAATTGAAAACTATTAGCTTACAAGTCTGGGAGGATTTTTTCCCCAAAGGTCTAAATCATATCCTATGAGATAAGAGATGCTAAGTACTTTGAGAAGTTAAAAGCTAAGATGTAACCTGTTGCTCAGAAACTAAACTCTAGACTTACACAGACCAGGATCAATCTTGGAACCTCTCAGAAATCTCCTTTTTGTTCATTTTGCTCACTTTCAAAGTTTCATTTGGGAACCTCAGTATGTAGCTTATGTCTGTGGTGTTTATCTAAAGGGTGTGCAGCTCCCATCCAAGTCTTCTAGGTAACGCACATCAGATTCAAGACAGCTTGTACTTTATCCCCACCCAAGATGTGAAATAGCACAAAAGACTCACCACTCCATAAGCAGTAGATGCAATTCTCTTTTCTACTGAGTCTCATCTATCATTCTAGGGACCTAGAAAGGCCACTAACCTTTTGGTACTTACTCTATATGTGTATGCTTCTCCCAAATAGAAAATAAAGTTTGATTTACTAAGAAACATTCCACCTGTTCTCATCAGACCTGTACAATTTAAATAACTTGTGGTGTGATTGGAGGAAAAAGTACAGATTTTAACTTCTTCATATAATGGTTCAGTCTTTTACTACTTTTCCAGCTTGTCACTCTCAAATCAAATGAGATAATATTTATAAAGCTCTTAGCACAGTTTCTGGTGTATAATAGGCACTTAATAAATGTTTATTCTCTTCCTATTCCCTTACCTTTGTAGAGTTTGAGGCACAGAACTCTCCTAGAATTTGGCACACCCAATAAAAAATCTTCCTTCTTCTATCCAGGATACTGGTTGAGTCATGGGATTCCATTTTCTCCTGAGGCTATGTGGTTAAGAGGTTCTGCTGCTGCCTCTTGAGCCATATGGATGAAAACACATACAACTGCGATGTTGTTCTGCTTCTGCCAATTTGAGCAGCTTGCAGAGGAAGATTGTGTAGAGACACAGTCTCCCTCTCCCCCAAACCCCTTCATGCCTTAGTCTTCACTCTGCTGGTGTTCTTTCTTTTCCAACAGATTTTCCTGCTGTCTGTCTTTCTTTCTGACCAATGCCTTTCAACTGCCTTTTATAGAATGCATATAAAAGGGCAACTCTGATCCTCATTGGTCTAAGCCAATCAAAGCATCCTTCTTTAGAATCTTCTCTGAGATGATTTTCCCAACTACCTCTGGAAGTCACAGACTGAGTCCCTAGAGGGTGACAGCTATTACTACTTTCAGGATTCTAGGGGTGATTGTAAGAAACTGGATTCCTAGTACCTTTATCAACAAGTCCCCGCTGCCATGCTTCCTATTTAACAATCAGTCATTTGACTCAATTAGCTTTTAGCAAAGGCATTGACTTATAACATGGCACTCCATATATAGGACATCTGCCCTGTCCTGGCATATTCTTACTTGATCAAAAGATCTTCCTATCCTCTCAAAGAGTAGTTAATGTATAAACCCACCCCTTCTGTAGACAGATTCAAAAATCTCAAAGAAAGGTTTACTTCCCTCTAATCTCAAGTTGAATAGGTTTTTGTTTCATTGTAGAATAGTTTCTGGTGTATAGAATCATTCCGTTGTTGTTAACTACATTATGACCTTTAACATTCCTGTATGATCAAAGTCATCTCATTGGCCATTATCATAGAGTTATAGTTAAAGCTAATCTAGGTCTATTTGTATCTTCTAGTCTCCTAATTATACTTTCCTTATCAATACTCTAATAATTTTTATCACATGAAACAAAAGGATATTTTGGGTATGTATATTATTTCCATATTTTAAAACTCTTTAGTCTCTCTTTAGAGAATTTCCTGGTTAAAAATCCATTGTTTTAATTGTGTCAGTGCTTATCCCTTGATTTGTATTTTTTTCATTCTCTTCTCATTCATTCGCTATCTCTCCTAAAACTGAGGCATTCAGACATGAAGGGGAAGTCATTGTGAGGTCCTCAAAATCCTTGACAAGTCCACAGACAACTATATTAGATCGCAGTTGCCTATCAAAATTGTAGGTTAAAAATGTACAAATTCTGGGGCGGCTAAGTGGCACAGTGAATAGAGCACTGGCCCTTGAGTCAGGAGGACTTGAATTCAAATCCAGCCTCAGACACTTAACATTTGATGGCCATGTGACCTTGGGTGAGTCACTTACCCCAATTGCCCATTCCCCCCGCCCCTTCAAACAGCAAAAACACCAAAAAACAAATTTAGATCCGGGTGATGCTGAGAATACCGTCATATTTTAATTGCTTACAGATTATGTTTAATTCATGTGCTAAAAATGTTATTTTGCCCTTTGTGTCTGTTTATTCTTCATAACATTAAATTTAATATATTAGAAAAGAAGATTTATATTCTGTTTTTTATCAGAGCTTCCAGGGTAGCCAAAAAAGGCTAAGCAATTGCATTAGGACAGCCTAACACGAAATTAGCAGCCAGAAGTAGCTAATGGCTTTCAGAGTAGGTAAAAAACACAAATGAGTTTTTTTTGTGAAAGAACACTAAGAAAATGAGCTGTTATCACCTTGAAATTTCTTGTTTAAAGTACTCCTGGACTCCAGGCTGCTTATATCTTTTTCTTTTTTAGTCACAGAAAGTTACTGGATATATCAAAGTTTACAGAGGGAATAGGGATACCCCATTTCCCAGAGAGATCTTTTGGTGTCCTGGAGAAAGTGCAGTTAAGGTAGACACTTTGATATGTTTCTTCAACGCTGAGTTGGAATTTGATGAAGCTACATGTGACAACCATCAGCAGTGTCTTAAGAGAGCCTTTTGTTAGACTTTGTTTCTGGGTTAAGGTTAGATTGGCAGTAAACCTCAGATATTAGGTTTCCTGAGCTAAATAGAATCTGCCATAGAGGGGAATGATGCATGTAGATTTCAGTCAGTGCTGTTCTGACTTTGTAGCCTAGAAAATAAACAAAGAGAAGTTTTTATCATTTGAACATACCAAAGATATAGATGACTACACTATTTTTTATAGGTTTATTAGACTGGCAAATCAGGGAAATACTATAGATAGAGTATTCCTGGATTTTAGCAAGCATTTGAGAAAAATCTCCTCATATTCTTGTGGACAAATTGGAGAGATACCATTAGTTAGATCAGAATGATTGAATGAATGGACCCAAATAGGAATCATTTAGATTGATGTCAACTTGGAAGCAAGCTCCTCGTGGAATGCCCTGGGGATATGTTCTCCACTCTGTTCTGTTCAACATTTTACCCACATGGATAAAAGAAGGCTTAGATAACATGCTCATGAAATTTGCAGTCCAATGGGAAAGAGAACTAATATAGTGGGTAATAGGGTTAGAATCCAAAAGATTTGACAGACTGGAAATATAAGCTAAAAGCTGTAAAATGAGCCTTAATGTGGATCAGCGTAACATTCTGTTCTCAGCTTCAAATGATCAGCCTCACATGTACAGAATTGGGAATTCATGACTATCCTAAAGAGTTTAGGAGAAAAAAATACTTTGATTCTTTTGGATAGCAAGCTTAATACAAGTGAAAAATGGCAACCACAACAACAAAAAGTTACCTAGCTTTGGGCCAGGAGCCATAGTGGGCAGGACTAGGAAGGTGACAGTCCTGCTATACCTGCTATTGCAGGTTCAAGTTTTGGGCACTGCATTATAGGAAGGCCATTAATAAGCTGGAGAACATCCATAGACAGGTGTCCAGGATGGTCAAGGGCCTTAAGACTATGCTGTATGAGAACAAGTTAAAGGATCTGAGAATATTAACTTGGAGAAGACTTGGACAGGGGGCGGAGAGGAGGGGCATAATAATTGTCTCCAAATCTTAGGCTGTTATTTGGAAGAAGGATTAAGCTTGTTTTGTTTGGAACCAGCAGGAAGTTTCAGAGGCGAATTTAGGCTTAACATGTGTACATTATAATTACAAATATAGTGGGCTACCTCTGGAAGTAATAGGTTTGGCCTTACTAAAGATCTTTAAACAAAGAGCTAGATAACTCCTTTAGAGGTATGTCATAGAGTAAATTCTAGTTGGACTAGATGATTCTTTGAGGTCCATTCCAAGACTGAGATTGTGTAATTGAGAGGATTCACCCAACATAAGGGTGAATGAATCTACATTCACTATTACTCTTTCCTTCCAAAAAGCCAGACCATTGATTTATCCTTTCAAATCTTTGACTTCTTAGTTTCCCATATGTGGTCCCATGAGATCTAGTCTCAAAATCACGCAATCTGTCTGCTGTGTATCATCCTTCATACTACCTGCACAATGTCTCTTCATCAGATGCTGAATCTAGAACATGTCTGCCACTCCTGATCTTCTCCAAAGCTCTACATTATTGTGCATTTCTATGAAGAAGTCCTGCATATATTTCCTTCTTTTGTATGCTGGATGTCTCACTATTGGCTTTTTGCTCTCCAGATTTTACTATAGAACAGAATTCTGATGAATAGTTGCCCTCAGTGCTGTGGATTTAAACATTCCTGCCCTCATCTTTCTGGGTATCTCTTCATTGTTTAATATTAGTTACATGTACATGAAACTAACCCAATCCTTACTCTTCAGATCCTTGATTCCCATCATCATCAACATTCCCCCACAATGTTCTACTCTAGATATGTCCAGCCTTCCCACAGTGCCCTCCAGGATGCCTGTTCCATAACTGACAAACTTTCTTTTATCTAAAATGTCTTCCTTTCTCATTTCTTCCATCTTCTATAACTCTTGAGACTGAGCTCCCTCTCAACCACACTATTTCTCTATCCACCTAGCTACTCTTTCTCATGAACCTTGACTCACTGATTATGGTGGGGGGAGTCAGACTTCTGTTTGCTCCCCAATGACAAGTCCAGACTCTCTATCACCATCATCATTTCTTTTTGGCTAAACTTTTTGAAAAAGGTTTCTATACTCAGTACCCCCACTTCCTCTCCTCTCACTCTTTTCTAAACCCTCTAAAATATTTCTTTTAATCTCATAATTCAACTGAAATTGCTGTCTCCAAAATTACCAGTGACTTCTTAATTGACAAATAAAATTACCTTTTCTCAATTCTTATCCTTTTTGACTTGTCATGGATATTCTATCCTTTCTGGATTTTTAATGACACCACCCCTCAAGGATTTCCTTGTACCTGTCTGTTCTCAGTGGGGAAGAGGATAAGGGAAGCGAATAAGCATTTACATAATACCTATTTTATGAAAGGCACTTTTTACAAATATTATCTCATTTGATCTTCACAACACCCACAAGGTAGAGGAATGTAGAATGTCTTCTTCCAGAAGTAGGTCCCTAGCATTTCCCACATGGATGCCTACATCTTAGGTGATCTGGGTATGTGCAAAGCTCCATTACATACACTACAACTTTTAATCTGTTAAAGAAAGGAAACACAAATGGAAAAGAAAGGGAGAACAGTGGAGCTTTTTGTTTCACCTTGTCCTCCCTTCTCCCCTTCTTCCCTGCTTTTCATAATTTCTCATTACCCTGAAGCAGTGGGCCTTTCCCTAAATTCACTGGTTTTTACCTTTTAAGAGATGGGGAATAATTAAATGATTTGCCGTAAAGCCTTATTCCAAGTTCTTCTGTAGGGCTAAGGTAAAAATAATGATTCCATTTTTGTCATCCTGGTATTTAATTAGGTAGAATAGATGAGTGTGGCAGTAAATCCTTGAAAACAAGATTCCAAGGATTCACTGTAATCTCAAAGATAAATACATGATAATTTTCTGGCACTACAAGAATCAACAAAATAGAGGAGTAAAGTAATTTAAAGACTGAGTAAATGGTCTCTATGTAATTTAGACTGGTTTGGGTATTTTATCTAACAAACAAATGAAGAGAACAGTATTTTTAGGTACTGTAGTACAGACTATGGAGAGCCAGTCTGACTATAAACGCCAAAATATATAATTTGAATTCATTCCCAAGTATAAATAATTAAGGGTGGATATTACTAGAGACTCAATAACTTTTAAAAATTATCCTGTATCAGGAAGATTTTTTTCCTCTCCTGTAACTTTTTTTTTTTTAATCATTGATTTGTCTCTTCATTGACACAGATTCTATGGCCCCTCCCTAGGATTCTTCAAAAGAAAAAACATTTTTTTTCTTGCTACTTAAGATGAATAAATAATTTAAAGGAAGACAGTATTGAGTGTAAGGCAGAACTGATCAAACTCCTTCCAAGTCCTTTTAATGGCAATGTGAGAGTATAAAAGCAGACCACAACTTAGACTTCCCCAGCGTTTCTAAGATTCTTAGACTGTGAAATTCAAATCAATTCAAAAAGCATTTATTATATGTCCATTATGAGCAAGACACTGGGCTAGGGATGGAAATTCTCTCTCTCCCCCACTCCCTTTCTCCTCTCCCTCTCTCTTTCTCTCTCTCTCTCTCTCTCTCTCTCTCTCTCTCTCTCTCTCTCTCTCTCTCTCTGTCTCACTCTCCTTCCTTCCTTTCTCCAAACTACCTTATGTTTATTTATGTTCTAGATGGTATGTCCCCCAGTAGGTTGTAAATTCCTCGAGAACAAAATCTATCTTATCTCCTTTATATCTAACTCCCTAGCACAGTAACAGAGAGGCCAAGAAGGATGAGGACTGAGAAAAGGACATTATCAATTACATCACCGGTAGCTTGAGAGACAGCAGTTTCAGTTAAATGATGAAACCAAAAGCCCAGTTACAGAGGGTCTGGAATCAAGTGAGAGAAAAAGAAGTGGAAGCAGATGACTTTTTCAAGAAGGGAATGAGAAATATAAGAAAATAACTAGTAGAGATGGTTGGGTCAAGTGAGAACTTTTTAAAGGATGGGGGAGACATGAGTATATCTTTAGGCAACTGGTGAACAGCCAGTACACAAGAAAACACTGAAGATTAGGAGTAGTGTGGGGATGATAGAAGGGGCAACCTGCTGGAAAAGATGGGATGGACTTGGATCAAGGGTGCATATAGAGGGGTTTTCCTTGGCAAGGAGAAGAGCCTCTTCTTCCTGGGAAGACTCTCAAAGAGTCAGACAGGTGACTCAATGAAGCTACTACCCTATTTTTTATTTTATTTCCCAGTGCTTTGCACAAAGACTTTATCAGAGTTACCTATATACAGTTCTTAGACATTACCAAAACTAACAATCTTATGTGAAGGTCTAAATATCCCATAGCTATGTGAGCATGATGTCCACAACAGGTATGCCAGGCTTCACTGGTCTTAAGTCAGCCTTGTTGCTTATAAGGTGCTAGCCTACCCCTACCTCCACTCTCTTAAACAACAACAATAAGAAGAAAGGTTTAAAAATATCATGCCTTGAAAGGTTGACTTGGCTACATTTCTTTCTGCCTAAAAGTTACATTCACCAGCAACAGTAAAATCCTTTTTTTTCTTCTTAAATAGCCTAGGTAAATGATACTTCCACGCATTGAGCATACCACAGCTTCTTGGAGTCTCAGGTAAGGCTGAGGGTGGACACCATAGGTGGATGAGCAAGCCTGAAAAGGGTTCAGTAAGCCCTCACAAAGAAGGTACCAGTCCTCTTTGAACACCCCAGCAATCCATCTTGGTAGATGGGCTAAACGAGGTTGAGGGTAAGTGATAGGCCTCAAATCCATGTGAAGACTTCTCCCAGTGGGGTGAGCAAACAGCCATGAAGGTGGCTGAAGCAGGTGCAGTGAAGTACTTAGAGCTTGGTCAGATATCAAAGAGGCCAAGGTCATCCACCATACCCCGAGGTCAACACCAGTCTTCATGACTTTTGCCTTACCACTTGCCTTCAGTGACATAGGAAGAGAGAGTGAAGCTGATGACTTTGTGCAACTCTCCCTCACTTAAATCCAATTCATATGCAGGTTAAAACATCATCTTTGTGATGTTTTAATGACCTGTGATGTCATGGATCCTCCTCAAAAATGAAGAATGAACAACAACAGATAACGGGTAGGAATTCAGCAAATGAAAGCATTCTAGGCACAGGAAATAACTTGAGAAAAGGCAGGGCGTGTTTGGGAGATGACAAATATTTAATTCCACTGGATCATAGAGTATATCCACTCATCAATCAATTAATCCAGTATTTATTTAGAACCTACTATGTTGCCCAGATACCATTTTAGGTACTAGGGCTACAAAGACAGAAGGAAAACTCATCAAATAGCTTACATTCTACCCAGAGAGACGTGTGTCCATATATTATAAGTGTATACAAAATACACACACCCCTCTGAGATACATCCTGCCAGTATCAATGCAAGTTGGAGGAGTGAGCCCAGAGGAGATGCAGCAACAGACATGACCAATACAAAGCAAACAAGAAAATAAAACAAATTGATGAAATGTTAAAGTACTAAAAAGAGAACAGAAGGAGTTTTAGAAGGGGAGTATGTGAGAAGAGTAACGGTAGTCTACTATGTGACAGTACCTATGTCCTTTAAAAACAGACTTTACATGGTAGACACAGGGTATCATCTGCAATCTTAATTTTCAGTCCTTTGTATATGGAAATGTTCTATTTATTGATGACTATTAAGTTCACATTTTTAAAATATATATTTTTTAAAAAGAAAAGTAGTAGGGATTATGGAATAGATGGGGGATGGTGAGATGACTATGATTAGGAACACCTCCCTTGTTTATTTTTGTTTTAAAATCAGCAGGTTCTCATACAAGAAAAATGCAACTGTAGGGCCTTTTCCCTTACCCTAGTAAATGCGCACATGTACATACACACATACACACACCACAAATCATGCATAACTTGGTCTCATGTTAAGCAAAATGAACACTTTCTTTTAACTACTATCATGAACTAAATGTCAAACTGTTCTTCAACCACATCATAACTTCTTGCCATAACCATTAAAAGTAACATAAATGGGGGTGGATAGGTGGTGCAGTGAGTAAGAGCACCGGCCTCGGAGTTGGGATGACCCGGGATCGAATCCGGCCTCAGAAAATGAGCACCCACACATAAATAATGACTAGCCGTGTAACCTTGAGCAAGTTACTTAACCCCAATTGCTTTCAAAAAAAAAGAAAGAAAAAAGTAACATAAATGAATGTAGAAAAAGCATTTATTAAGTACATATTTTGTGCCAAGCATTATACTAAGTACTAAAGACACATGCAAAAAAATTGCATAGATAACCCTTGCCCTCAGGGAACTTATATTCTAACAGGAGGCAATAAACCAGTGGAGTTGTGGCCAGGAAGCAGTATTATAGTTTTTAGAAGTTTATATTTGTATAAAATATTTATACATACACACACACATATATATATACATTTGAATATATACATGTAAGCTGGTGTTAACATACTTAACCTCTCTTTAACTACTCTGTGATCTCAGAGATTGATCAACTCCTTGAGTAGTCCAGGTTTCCACCCCTCCACATCTTCCTATTCTTTAAGATTTTTGCCCACATCTTTCCATAAACCCAACATGAAGGATCTTCCCAACAGATTGGAGACCTTCCATTGCTTTTTTTTATTGACCACAGTTAAAAGTGTGGAACATGGACTGTTCATTTATTATTGAATCATAATAATAGTAGTTGACATTTATATAATGCTTTAAGTCTACAAATCACTTTTTGGTATATAACACTAAGTATCATGATAGGTTAAATAAGTTTGTATACTGATTGGAAAAATTGAAAGGTCTGTATTCATAGTAATTCTGCTCTTGGAAGTATAGTTATGAAACATATAATTTGTGATTGTGCCCCCAGTTACAAAGAGAAAGAGATTCAAGATGAAGGAAATTTGTTTACTATGAAATAGTAATTCTAAAGAGAATGGTGGAAGAGGTGGGTGGGATTGGAGTGGGATATAGTTGTTGTAGGATTGAGGAGAGTGGGATGAAAGAATAGGAATGATTTTTTTTGCTCTTATATAACCAGTGATTAATGTAGGGGTAGGGAAATAAACAGGTGGTGGGAAATTGTTAGCCCTAGAATATTAATTGGTAGCAGATGAAAAATAATGATCTTGGTCTGTAAATGGTGTTGTTAAGTATACAACAGGAAGAGGCCTTAGTCTCCTGCTTCCCATATGAGGGGATATGGAATGAGGTGGACAATGAGGTGAGGAGGTGGTCCCTGGGTCCTTTCTCCCTCTTCCTTTTCCTGTCTTCCATGGTCAGAGGACACTGAATGTGGATCTGCTCCATATTTTTTTTTTGGAGGGGGGAAGGCAGGGAAATTGGGGTTAAGTGACTTGACCAAGGCCACACGGCTAGTTAAGTGAGGCCTGATTTGAACTCGGGTCCCCCTGCCTCCAGAGCCAGTGCTCTATTCACTGCGCCACCTAGCCACCCCCCTGCTCCATCATGTTGCTTCTGCTGGTCCTCCTCTGGAGTGCCTGGGGTCAAGAAAAAGATTTTTTGGGTTTGGTTTTTTTTTTTTGTTTATTTGTTTAGGATTGGGGAGACAACATGTTTATAGTCAAACAAAAAATCCTTGGGGGAAGCAGAAATTGAAAATCAATGAGAGACTTTATGCTGTGATAAAGGCAGAAGAAAATGGGATCTGAGTCATAAGTAAAGGGATTAGCCTTAGTGATAAGTAAGGATTCCTGTTGCTCTGAGAAGAAAGGAAAAACAAATTATAAAGGACTGTGTGAGTCTGAGACCCCACAGTAATTAAGCTGAGAAGTTTTGAAGAGTAGGGCTGGAGGAACTCAAGTCAAACAACTTCAATTTTCTCATCTAAGTAAAAGGTGAAGCCACCTGGGGGAAGAAATGTCACTGGAGGTTTGAAGAAAAAAGATTAGGTTTGAAAGAGTTAACTATGGAAAAAAGAAGAAGGGGGAATAAATAACAGTGAAACATAAGGATTATTGAGTAGTAGTTAAGGCCCAGAAAGAATAATACCTTGTGGGTAGAGTAGGGAAGGGAGTTTATTTCCAGTAAAGTTGGGGTTCCAAAGGGCACAATGGAAGGGGGATAATAAAAATGAGAACACAAGGAGAGGTACCAAGGAAACTGAATTGGTTTTGCTTGTTTGCTTTACCTAGGCATTTGAGGGTACTGATTGAGACTTTTCCAGCCACAAGGCCAAGGGTAAACCAGATATGCAGAAGAGTATAGAATAAATCAGTCCCCAAGGTTTTAGATAGATTATTGATATGATGGACCCTTTTTAGATCCCATATTCTAGATAGTTCATACTGGCTTCATTGCAGGTGAGAAGGTTTGGAGGTTCTAGTGGCAGAAGATTTGCTTCACTCTTCCCAAAAAACCCTCAATGTTTTCCAGAAATCTATAGAATAAAGTACAAAGTCTGTAGCCTAGCATTTGAGGGCCTCTGTGGTCTGTATTCCTTTCCCACCCTATTACACATTACTCCTTTGCATACCCTTTCCATTCACTGATTTTGTCTTGCAGTCTTTTGTATTTGCACAGGCTGTGAAGAACTCCCTCCAAAGTTATGTCTATTGAAGTCTTTTTCTTCCTGAAGGTCCAAGTTGGTGCTACCTAAATGGACTTTTCCCTATCCACCTCCACCTTTCAAAATAAATGCTGATTTGATTTGAATAAATATGTAGTAGGTGAAATCAGCTCAATTCACTAAATGCCTAATAAATGCAAACCTCTGAGTTACACACTGGGGACACAAAGATAAAGAAAGACATGGTTCTTACCTATAGGAGGCTTGTGGTCTAATAGGATAAAGTGTATATACAAATGATTATGAGACAGAATATAGAAATTACAAAGGAGAAGTTAAGACAGTGCAAAAGAAATTTAAGGAAGGAGAAATTATTTCCATGTGGATCAACAGGGAAGACTTTATGGAAGAGTGAGTTTCTACTCTGGGCCTTGTTGGAAGGAGGGATTTTAATTGGCAGAGATAATAGAGATTGGTAAAGGGGGAACCCATCAGGGGGAACATAAGCAAAAGATATGGGAGAAAGCTGGACACAAACAAAATATGGAGAATTTTTCTACCTGTGTTCCTTTCTGTTGATTTAGTATAATGTTTGCTTTTTCTATCCTTTTCCTTTCCCCACTATTCTTTTCAAGCATGAAAGTGTAATAAACAGGGAAAAGTGTTCCATGTTTGGATTGTATATTTTAAAATTGAAACAGTTCAGATAGCTTAAGTAATGACCAAAGGAAGAGCATGGTAAGTTCTTGGCACTGAAAACCAAGGAAGTAAAGAGTGAGTGATGGTTCTGGCTAAGGAACACCATGTTTTGAAGGTGGCTGTTTTGTATGGCTCTGGGCAGGGCCATACTATGTCATGATGGGATTTAATATATGGCTTTCTGATTCTGAAATCAAAAAGTTTTCTCAGCCCCCACAAGATTCTTTGGTCTTCCATGAAAATGAAAGGGGATAGGGAGAAACAAATTTTGTTCCTAAGTACTGCTCTGAAATCCAAATTATAGCTTTCCAGAGGTTATAAAAAAGTATGCTGAGGTTTACATAAGGATAAAGTAACCATTCCCTTCTGAAAACATAGATTCTGTCATTTGTATTGTTTTCTTGCATTTTCTGACATTTTTCATACTTTGTTTCTATTTACAAATATCCATGGTGGAAATTTTGAGCAAGAATCATTCAGCTGGCTTTGAATTATGCAAGTGTAATAAAAATGTTCTTTAGAAATTGCAGTTCCAAGTTTGTTTTTATATTCAGATGACTCAGAGAGAGCTTTACTTGCAGACTACCCATTTGGCAAGGAAAAAATGGTCTGTCAAAACTCAGATTTGGTCTTGAAATAAAGTCTGAAAGTCTTCATACTATATATTTGTTTTATTGATTCATTTCATTTTTGACATAACAGATTCTTCCCAGCAAACACTCAAACAACTCCCCTCCCATCACAAACACAAAGTACATTCCTTGAGAATAGTTAAGCAAATCCTCCTGCCTAATTGGGTAACTAAGATGGATAGTATATGTGTAACATGTGGGGCTCCTAGAAAAGCTGCCCCAGGTTATAGGAAGTATAAAATCACTCAAAAGCCATATTGTGCCACTCCCACTGATGTATTTACTCTTACTAGTAATCTGGAAGCCACAATTCAAAGCAAACACAGTTAATAAAAGAGGATAGCAAGAAAAGTAACAACAGAGCATTTCCTTGATAAGCTCAGGGTGCATTCTCCCACAAATAAACACATAATCAGTGGGAATAGGGAGATGCTTCCATAGAACATGTGGAAGAGCACACATCTGGGGAATATACATAGTCAGGGTATACATGGAGGGTTGTACACGTAGGGAAAATACAAGGGCAGGGTATGTGCGTGGAGGTGTAATTTGTGTCTCTGGTGCCGTAGGATCATTGGTGGGCACATCACTGAGCTATTCCTACTGTGCCTGCTCTTGCCCCCTTCCCTAGAGACTTGACTGTATAGGTGGTGCATGGCATGTCATCTTTACCAGGTGGTACTCTGGTAATCTCACAGATGCAGATAATCATTGCTCTTCTAAGGACATAATTGTTCATTTTCTATAATTGTTCATTTTCTCTCTGTTTCTAGCTTCTGCCTTCAGTTGGAGCTCTCGGTTGAGATGTTAGGTCTTCCCATGAAAGGAAGAGTACGCTTTGTTTTCTCTCTTTTAGCTTAGAGTCCAGAATCTTAAGCTTCAGTCATTTGGGGGAGGGGGGGAGAAGGAGAGGGGGTACAAGAAAAAAAACCCTTTAGCTACTTTCTTTTCATTCAGAGAAGAATCTATTATCTCCTAGAGCCTTGGCCACAAATAACTTTTTTTCTCTAGAAGAATAGCCTTGTTTTCAGGGTCCAGGCTGCTTGGAACACCACAATCAGTCAGCTAAGTGGTGCTTGTGGGCATTCCATCAGTCTTTGAACTTCCTTTCTCCAGCTCAACAAGAGCAAGGACTAGATTTCTTTAAAAAACAAAACAAAACAAAACATTCAGAACTGCGAATCTTTATGTGCACCTTGTTTACAAGTTTGTTGTTTGCAGTTCTGTCTCTGCTATACAGTTAATGGGACATTACTATACACATATAGCCCATCTCTTTCCTTGCCTAGCACTAAGGTTGAATTGTTTGAAGCTAGAAATCACATAATCTGTGTCCTGGTTTCTTCATCTAAAATAAGGTGGTTGGTTTCAACGGCCTCTAAGATCCCTTCCAGCTAGAAATCTATGCTCCCATCATCTTTGCTGAGGGATATTCCCTGGCCTGGAATACCTTCTTCTCTCCACTTTGCTTATCTGCTTTCTACCTGTCCTTCAAGGCTCATTAGTTCAGGTCCTCATATGCTTCACAAAGCTTTCCCTTCAAGAGCAATTCCTCTTCTGAGGTCCTATATTACTAATTTGAGATAGCAAATACAAATAATACTTGTATTATTTTTCATCTCTATATCTCCATCCTTCTTCCACAACTAGAATTTTAAGCTTCTAAAAGCATCTAGGAGGCTCTGAAAGTATGAGAGAGAAGAGGATGTATTAGGTTGCATACCAAACTGAAGGCCTACAGAACTGTTGTGCTGACCTCATTGCTGTGTGCCTGGGAAACCTGGACAGTCTACCAGAGCAATGCCAGGAAATTGAACTGCTTCCATTTGAATTGTTTTAGGAAGATTTGGAATATTACCTGGCAAGATAAGTACCAGACAGTGAAGTTATTTCTTGAGCTGAACTGCCAAGCATTCAAACTCTATTGCAGAGAGTCCAACTCCAATGAGCTAGCCAAAGAAGCTTGAATGTCCAATGTAAATATACCTAAAAGACAATTTTATGGAGAACTCACACAAGGCAAACACTAAACAGAGGTAAGAGGAAACAGTACAAAGACACTCTCAGGGTCTCTCTGAAGAATGTTAGTATTGATTGTGAGACATGGGGAATGCTGGCATAGAACTGCCTAGCATGGTACACCCATATCAAAAAAGGTGTTTTACTTTATGAAGAATGCATAATCTTGGTAGATCAAAGGAAATGTGAGATGTGCAAATCTAGAGACATCTCCATCTCAAATGTTCATATGGACTATTTGTGTCCAACCTGTGGCAAAGCCTTCCAAGCTCATATTAGATGGATTAGTCACAGGCAAATACACTGTCCCTTGACCCCAGCATCATGATGTCATCGGTCCTCTTGGAGTATGAAGGATGAACAAGCTCATCAAAGGCTAGCTCAGGGTCCTAGTACATAGTAGATACTCAGTGCTAATTGATAATAATAACTCACATTAATATAATGCTTTCAAGTTTATAAAATAGTTCCCTTCAAAGTAGATCAAGTATTATTACCCCTATTTTACAGATAAGGAAACTTTGTGATGGTGGTGTTAAATGCTCTCCCACATCAGTTTCAACATTCCTTTCCAATCACCTGTAGTTTCTTGTCACCTCATGCTTTTGTGTTGTCCTCTCTTTGTACAATGTTCTTGCAGCAGCAATGCCCTCATGAAGACCAACTCTGTCTGAAAGCCTCATTCTCCAACATTGTCTCTCTTCCCCATGTCCTACCATCAGAATTCCTGTTCCACCAGTGATTTCAGCTACGATAATAGCAATGTTATTGTCTGATTAAAGAAATTCAGACTAAGGTATAGCTTTTACTTGCCCAGGGTCATAGATTTAGAACTAAAGTGGAACTAAGAGGTCAGTTAGTTCAACTTTTTCAACTTTACACATGAGGAAAATGAGTCAAAGAGAAGATAAGTGACTTAAACAAGGTCATAGGATAGAAGATAATAGATCTAAATCTGAAAGAGGTCTCAGAGACGCCCCTTTTATAGATAAGAAAACTGAAAGTGAAAGCAGAAATAGACCAAATTAAAAGAGACAAAGGAGACTACATCTTGCTAAAAAGGTACCATAGACAATGAAACAATTAAATTAGAAGAGCAAAGAATAGTCTATCCATCAGATCTATGGGATTTAACCATTGACCAAATAAGAGATATAGAACATTAAGAAATGTAGAATAGATAATTTTGATTATATTAAATTTAAAAGCTTTTGTACAAACAAAACCAAAGTAACCAAGATTAGAAGGAAAGCAGAAGGCTGGGAAATAATCTTTATAGCAACTGTCTCTGATAAAGGCCTTGTTTCTCATATAGAGAACTGAGTCAAGTTTATGAGAATACAAGCCATTCTCTAAATGATAAATGGTCAAAGGATGAAACAGGTAGTTTTCAGATGAAGAAATTAAAGCTATCTATAGGCATATGAAGAAATGCTCTAAATCACTCTTGATTAGAGAAATGCAAATTAAAACAACTCTGAGGTACTACTTCACATCAATCAGATTGGCTAATATGACAAAAAAAGGGAAATGATAAATATTGGAGAGGATGTGGGAAAATTGGGACACTAATACATTGTTGGTGGAGTTGAGAACTGATCCAACCATTCTGGAGAGCAATTTGGAACTATGCCCAATGGGCAACCAAACTGTGCATATCCTTTGATCCAGCAGGTCTTTGAGGTCTGTATCCCAAAAAAAGGGATTATAAAAAAGGAAAAAGGACCTACATGTGCAAAAATGTTTATAACAACTCTATTTGTGGTAAAATATTGGATATTGAGGGGATGCCCAACAACTGGGGAATGACTGGACAAACTGTGGTATATGAATATAATGGAATATTATTGTGCAATAAGAAATAATGAACAGGCACATTTCAGAAAAACCTGGAAAGACATGTACAAACTGATGCAAAGTAAAATGGCTGAACCAGGAAAACACGGCAACATTGTGTTTTTAAAGCAAAACAAAAATACATAAGAAAACAGTCTTGGAGATGTTAAGTGACTTGCCCATTATCATACTGATTGTAAGTATCAGAAGTGGAATGTGAATCCAGGTTTTCTGATTCCAAATTTAAGGCTTTTCCCACTGAAAAACCATTCTCCTAGTTTTATGAGTAAAAGAATCTTGGCACTAGGAGAATTCAGAAAACATTGGTTTGGCCATAATATTTCGCTATGAAAGGAGAAATAAAACTGAATATCCAGCAATAACTATGAAGGTATGAAGAAACATTACTGGTAGTCAAGGTATGAAATATAGAAAAAAATACAATGTATGTCAGGCATTGTTTCATGTGGAAACTCTTTGATTTCTTCAGTGGAGTTAGATCACAACCTCCCTAAACTTAGAAAAGTCTCAGAAAATTGTCTGAGGTCAGTGAAGTTAAATGACTTGCCCTCAGTTACACAAAGGGATTTGAATCCACATGTTCCTGATTAAAATTCTAGCATCTATCTGCCATTACGTACTGTCTCTAAAGTGGAAAGCTAAGAGAACTGGGAATTCAAGTCATTGACTTCTACGTTTGCTTACCCAGTGACTTGTACAGCAAGTTGTTTGAATGATTATGTGATTCACTTTAGCAATTATAAAATGGGCATAATAAAACCTTCTCCTCTGCTAAATTTATATGAATGTTGTTAGAATAGCTGGTAAGCTGAAATATTTTGAGATTCTCATAATAAAGCTAGACAAACCACATTACATAACATTGACCCTTTATTTGTATTTTTTGATAGATTTCAGAAAATTGGTGTAAAAGAATACCAGTATTAATCTTGACCACTTACCATCTCAGAGGCATTCTGATTTTTATTTTTGCCATTTCTGGAATCAATATCTTACACCATGATGGAAGAAGTCACAGATCCATAGAAAACATTCATTGGTTCATTTCAAGGATTTTAGTGCTCCTAAGCATTTTAAAATAAATACTTAATTCAGACTTTCTTAAATCTCTGAGTTCATTGGATCACCCTTTATTTTGCAGAGGACAGTGGGTCCAAAAGAGGCTGAGAGACTTGCCCAAAGCCATTTAGGTAATAAATAGCAGGGCTAGGATTCAGATTCAGGTCCTCAGTCAGTCAGTTATTCAACTGGCATTCATTAAGACCTGAGAAAAATTATACGAGGGTCCACTGATTAGGTACTGCTATCAATCTCCGAATCAATGATTCAGAGATAGTTAGCTACAGTTTATTATGCTCAGACAGCAGGCTCAACTGAAACTTACCAATCAGTTAGGGAGCCTAGATCATCAGTTTCAGCATCCTTACCTAGAATGTGAACATATAATCAACATGGGAATAATGGAATTTTACAGAAAGGAGGAGGAAAAGATAAGGGGATAAAAACAACAGAAGGGGAAGATAAGAACACCTGCTAGCTGGTCAAAGCTATTTCTGTGGCTTGTTTCCTAACCTTGATTTTGTAGGTGTTGTGACCTTCTAGCTTATAGCAACAATGTCTGAAAACTAAAAATAGAAACTGAGCCAGTGTCATCTTCTTACATTATAGAGTAAAGAAGTCTGATCCAGAGTTTCCATCCCATCATGGTCTTTTTCCTATTACAGTGGAAGCAAGAAGCCTGAGTCAAAGTTTCTTTTTTGTAGTGCCTACTGTGTACCAGGCATTAGGCCAAGTGCTAAATGTACAAAGAAAAGGGAAAAGACAGTCCCTATTCTCAAGGAGCTTAAGGTTTAATGAGGAAGACAACATACAAATATTTACAAATTACATATATATATATATATATATATATATATATATATATATATATATATATATATATATATATGATAAATTGGAGATCATCAACTGAGGAAAGGTGCTATCATTAAGGGGGAGTCAGAAGAGATTTCTTTACAGAAGGTGGGAGTTTAGTGACACTTGAAGGAAGCCAGGGAATCTAGGAGGCAGAGATGAGGAGGGAGAGAGTTCCAGGCATAGAGGACAGTAAGTGAAAATGCTTGGCATCTGGAGATGGAGTATTTAGTAAGAGGAATAGTGGGGAGGATCCAGTGTTACTGGATTGCAGAGTATCTGATGAGAGGAGGAGGGTATGAAGTGAAAAAATATTTGGGACTCTCCAAAGGAAGATCGATCCTGTTTGGGAACTCTTCAAGCAGAAGTCCCCTTTGAGAGTCTCCAGAGACCAGACCCTTTCAGGGACTCATCAGGATTTGTTCCAGTGCTTCTGGCACTCCTGGCTTCCACCTTCAAGAGAAAAGATGGAAGAGGCCAGCCCCACTTCAGATTGCTGAAGGAAAAGATTCTGGGAAGATATGAGAAGAGTGGGTAGTTTCCATCATGTCCTTATTCTCAGCTTTCCACTCTAGGAACTTTAGGGAGTTTCCCCTTGGTTGAGATCCAGGATCTTTTCTCTTACCCAAGGTGAATTACCTTGGTTCCAATGAGAGTGCTCCTTCATCCTGTTATCTGGTATATAATCTCCTTTTATATATTTTTTCTGACTTCTGTTTTGCTATTGATTTGGACAAATGGGTTTCATTGCTATTTGCTATGTGTATTCATTGTAGAATTAGTATTAGGTGGGGAAAAGGTCAAGCCTTGAAGCTTTGTCAAGCTTGGGATCCTCCTTCCCACCAAAATAACAAAGTCATCAGAAGTTAGATGGAACCCAATCATATTCCCTCAATGAACAATATTTAAAGAAGCAGATAGATACACTCCTAGCCATGTACCATGTAGCTGTGTACTCTCTCTGAGGAAGGCAGAGTGGTGGCCTCTGACCCCAATCTCCTTCTTTCCCTCCTGGCAGGAAAGAAAATCTCACTTGGAGAAGGATGGGGGAGAAGAGTCTAGAAGTATCTTTTCTGTCTTCCTATGAACCTCAAAAGGAAGGACAGTGTCCTCCATACAAGTGGAGTTTCACTATACATGTGGGGCCCTCTTCCTTATATCAATTTAGTGGATTAGAAGCCAGAAGGCAAGATTGAATCAATATTTACTTGATTTTACTCTGACTAACAACTTAGTTATTGGAAAAATAGAGACTCTTGCTGCTAGCCTGGGTTTGTGATCTAGTTATGAATGTGGCAAAGGCCCTTGAAACTTGGTTGTCATCCTTCGTTCTCAAAGAGGACCAAAATGACATCACTATGTTGGAGTCAAACTACAGTGTGGCTGACTGGCTGATCAGACCAATATGAGTTAGGAAGACTACCACAGATCAGGCACAAATAGTTCACACGAACATTTGGAGTGAAGATGTCTCTAAATTTGTGCATCTCACATTCTCTTGAGCTACTGCAATTCTGCTGTGCTCATAGAGCACAGAACTTTCTTCTACATGGACACACTATACTGTGTGGTCCTGCATCTCCTATGTCATGTAATCGATTCCAACAGAGAGACCTTGAGAGTGTCCTTGTGTCATTTCTTCTGACCTTTATATTAGCCCTTGCCTTGTGGGGGTTGTCTATAAAATAGTCTTTTAGGAAAACTTACATCTGACATTTGAACATGGCCAGCACATTGGAGTTGCACACGCTGCAGAAAAGTTTGAATGCTTAAGAAGAAAGGGCCTCAGTGTCTGGTACCTTATCTTGCCACGTGATCTGCAGAATCTTCCTAAGACAATTCTGAATGAAAGTGATTTAATTTCCTGGCATGGCACTGGTACACTGCCCAGGTTTCCCAGGCAGACAAGTTCAGCACAATGGCTCTGTAGACCTTCACTTTGGTAGGTAGTCTCTCCCACACATTCTTTCAGGGATTCCCAAACATTGAGCTAGTGTTAACAATGCATGCATCCACCTCATCATCTATGTGCACATCCCAGGAAAATAGACTATCAAGGTAAGTAAGCTTATCCACAACATTCAATATTTCTCCACTTGCTGTAGCAAATGGTTCCACATATGGATGGTGTGTTGCTGGCTGGTGGAGAACCTCTGTTTTCTTGGTGTTAATTGTTAGGCTAAGTTTAGCAAAAGCAGCAGAGAATCGATCCATATGTTGTTGCATCTTGGCCTCAGAAGCTGCATTGAGTACATAATCATCTGTAAACAAAATGTACCAACTCTCCCTCTACTTTAGTCTTGGCTTGTGACCTTTTAGAATTAAATAATTTACCATCAGTACAATAGCTGACCTTTATGCCATTTTTGTCCTTGCTGAAAGCATCTGACAACATTGCTAAAAACATCATACATAGGAGCAAGCACACAGCCCTGCTTCACTCCACTGTTGACTGGAAAAGCAAGATAATATTTTCCATTAATCAGAACCTATATAAGCATGCCATTGTGAAACTCTATGAAAGTAAGCATTACCCCATCTAACCTTACCTCTTCAGTCTAGAAAGATTGGGAGCCAAGAGGCAGAGGGAAACTACTAAGAGGGATACCCTACCCCAAACCATTCTTAGAGGGAATAGGTGGGCATTGGCTGTAAAGATTTTGATTCTCAGGTTGGGAGATGTGAGTGAAGCAAGCACACTAGTGGTGGTTAAATTTGGTAGCCCTAACATCCACCTATGATCAGGATATCAATAGATTAGGTCTATATTCAAGTTTTTATTCTTGCCCTTGTGGCCTATTTATAAAACTGATGATTAACTTCATAAAGGGAATGATGAAAATCAAAACAATATTGGTCAAATATGTCTGCCTCACAAAGTTGTAAGGAAAGTATATTTTAAATCTTTTACAAGGGTGAGAAATTATTATTATTAATATTATGGCAAAATGAAAAATTATGCTTGCATCTACTCATTTATCCTCAAGGAATGCTGTTTTTTCTAAGATTAACTGTACTAAGGACTATTAAATCATTAGGTGGTGAACTGAAATGTCAGCATAAGTACAATCCACTAATTTCATACCATTTCCCACTCATTTGAGAGATAGAGTCGACTAGTGTATAGAGGACCAACCTCTGACTTCAGGATACCTGAGTTCAAGTACTGTCTCTGGTAGATACTAGCTGCATTCTAAGCAAGTTCCTTAACATTAGTGTCTGTAGCAACTCTCTAAGAGGATCAGTTTCAGAACTGGTGATCATTCCCATTGGTAGAGGGAGTTTTGTCACCCCAAACTTCATTTATTCATGAAATCACAAGTCCATCATCCCTTCTTTTCCCTACTAGCACACACAGAATCCTTTGATTTACAGCAATGGGACATAAATCTGGGACAGATGCTACAAGGATGATGGGTGGGCACAGAACTGAAGAGGAGGAAGAGAGCAAGCTGCATTTCATTTGGGAAATCATATACAAAAGTTCATGTTTTTAAATTAAAATGTTCTACTAGTACTGCTGAATGCTGGCAAAAATTAGAACAGCACTAATATTGAGGTATCAAAATCTATTCTCTCCATTCTCGTATGTCTTCCATCTTGCACATGAGGCAAGAATACTCAATTGTGTATGCCCATCATTTCATAACAATGACTTTAATAATAGCTAATATTTGTATTGCATCTTGAGGTTTGCAAAGCACTTAAGCTTACCTCAATATAGCCTCACAGCATCTCTATGAAGTAGGTACAATTGTTATCCCCATTCTATAGATGAGGAAACTAAGGTGTAGAGAGGTCAATATGTGTCCAAGCAGGATTTCAGACTCAGATCTTCCTGATTCCAACACTCTATTCACTAAGCCACCTAGCTGCCTCTACATGTCTTATCTATTTTTCTGAGTCCCTCAGTTCTGTGCACGTGACCCAAATGCCTCTAAACTGTCTGCTTAACCCTTATTGTTGTTATTCCTAAGTGCAGGGAACAGCACAAGGGATATTATCTCATAAATTAGGATTCAAAAAGAGTTGAGCCAGTCATGTAACAAGAGAAAAAGGTAACAGAAAGACAGTCTGAGTTCTTTGGTACCCACAAACTATTAATTAAAATAAAAAGGCCTCCAGATCTTCTATAGAGATCTCAGGAGAACATGGATGAGAACTGTGCAGGACAAGAAGTCAGGAATAGGTTACAATTTTCAGTGATGGAGGGAATACTGACATTGATGAACCAGTGCGACATTTTAAAAGTTTGAGAGATATTTTCTGGGTAATTTAGTCATTTTATTAATAGTGGCAACATGTTTATTAATAAAAGGAAAGTCATTTGGCTGACTCTCTTTTAAAGCAAAGACAATCATGGTGGCAGGCTCACATGCCCTTTGGAAGATGAGTATTCCTGAGGGTGGCAATCAACTATGATTGGTAACTTTACAAAGAGAAGTGAGCTTTCTCCAATGAGGGACTGAGAGTGACATCACTTTGCTCTTGGCCAGAGAGATTATCCCTATACTCAGACCACCCCTAGCCTTGGTCAATCTAGACAAAGAATCTACATCCCTTGGGGTGGCTAGGTGGCCAGTGAATAGAGCACCAGCCCTGGAGTCAGGAGGACTTGAGTTCAACTCTGGCCTCAGACACTTAACACTAGCTGTGTGACCTTGGGCAAGTCACTTAACCCCAATTGCCCTGTCTTCCCCCCTCCAAAAAGCAAAAACAAAAAACAAACCCCCCCACACACATACACACACACAAGAATCTACATCCTTCACCCAAGCCTGAGCTACTGGTGTGAAGGAGCAATACCCAGAATGAGGTGAATGTTAATCCCGTCTTCTATCAACCCTGTCCTTGCGAGACTGGAGAAGGAAACAAGACAGGAAAAACAAAAGCTTGGGTCCCCCGGATTTTAATGATTTAATAGTTTCTCTCACCAGATGTACTCAGACAGGACAGTCTCCAAGGTCTCGTTGTAAATTGTAAAGGACTGTGAGTTTCTCTGTGAATTATTACATCTAAGTTTTTTTTGAAGCTGGTGGTTATGCAGTTCAGCAAAGCAATTTATGTAAAAAGCTCTGGGTTCAAAGATCTCTTCCTGAGTCAAAGAACTGACCCTGGAAAGTGGGCTTTTTGATGCAGATATTTATCCATTTCTGTGAACAATAACGAAAAAAACAGTAGGAACTCTTCTGCAGAAGAGGGTTTAGAGGAAACTGAAGAGCAGGTCCAGGTGCCCAGTGCCTGTAGAATAGCTGAGTTCAGCAAAATGAACGAACTCTTTGTCAGCTTTGACATCTTGCTGCTTACTTTGCTATCCAACACCTGCAGTCCCATCCCAGGCATCACCATGATTAGCCCCCTCAGACTTTGTGGCAGTTGTGCCCATCCTGGACTTGACCTCTCTTCTGCTTACACGCTGTGTATTGGCTCCAGGTCTCCCACTTTAATAACTGTTCTTGGTTATTGATCCTGGCTGGTTCTAAAGATTCTACAAAGTTCACTAAGTAGGGATCTCAGATCAAGTCTGGAGAGATGGAGAAACATCTCAGACTGATGCTTGCCCAGAATGCAGCCTGGGCTTTCTCCAAGCTGCGATGACATCGCAGCCTCTTACGTCTGGAGAACAGACATCCTTACTCCGTCCAGCTGCCTTCCTGGCTGTCAGTGAAGCTACCGAGCACCCAGAAACATCCATATAAGGAAAGACTTCATGGGAAACCCCACACAATACAATTCTGCTCTTCCTTATGGCCCAAAAATTTGCTTAGATCAGTTCTTCCCTACCTGAAGTCAACAGGGTTTTATCCTATCTTAGAGTCAGTAGCAAGAATCAACATTTACCCCTGAAATTTGTGATTATTGTTCAGTTGTTTCAATTTTCTTGATTTTTCGCAACCCCATTTGGCAAAGATATTAGAGGCTTTGCCATTTCCTTCTCTAGTTTATTTCCTCACAGATGAGGAAACTGAGGCAAAGAGGGCTAAGTGACTTGCCCAGGGTCACACAGCTAGTGTCTGAGGCTGGACTTGAACTCAAGGAGATGAGTCTTTTTGACTCTAGGCCTGATACTCTATCCACTGTACCACCCAACTTTCCCTTTTCCTAGTCTAGTTAAATGACACTTCCATCCATTAGCAGAAAGGAAATGCGATTTTTTCATGTTAATAGCACTTTAATCTTTGCAAAGCACTTTCTTATTTCATTTAATTCTATAGACATCTTGGAAAGTAGGTGTTATTATTATCACCATTTCATAGATGAGGAACTGATGGGAAACAGGGTTAAGTGACCTGCCCAGGATCACTGTAAGCCAGTAAGTACCTGAGATTGGATTTGAACTCGGGTCTTCGTCTAGGTTCAGTGCTCTGTCCACTTACCCTCCTTATAGTACAGTTCACCTACTCCCAGTTACAGTGCTAATATTACCCCACACTTAAAGACAACGTCCTGGTTTTGTGTCTCTCCTACTCAACAAAATTAGAATACACATGTCACTACCATAGAACTTATACAGTCTCCATCCTAGTAGGGAAGGGCATGGGGGAAGGGAAAATACTATTATAAAATACTATACTAGAGGTCGTAGGCTCACACAGATCTAGAGCTAGAAGGAATCTTCTAGGTTAAGTAGTTTAACCCCATCAATTTACAGATTAAGAAACAAGCCTAGAGAACTTAAGCACCCACCCCATGATCATATAGGTAGTCACATGACAAAAATTATCCAAGGATTCATTGATTAGGTACTGCTGCCAATCATACATTCAAGGACTGCAGAGATAAGGGGGGTAAATCAACCCTGTAGTTTATTATGTTCTGAGTGTAGACTTCACTTGTGCACAACAGTGATACCTTCAGCATCAGTTTTAGGCTATATCACTCAGGTTTGGTTACATTAGCAGGATGGACACAATGGAATTTCAAAGAGCAAATCAGGAAAGAGAATGATTTGCATGTCAAAGAACAGAGGACATGAAACGAAGCAGTAAACTAACTGGTCAGTTAACACTAATTGATACGTCTAGCTTGATTTTGTGATTTCTGTCTAACTACCTGATGTCCTAACCTTAATTAAGTAGGTGGTGGTAAGAAAGTTAAGCCAGAAATTCTCCTATCACAGTAGTAAAGCTGGGGTTTGAAGCTTGGTCCTCTGTCTCAAATCAATTGGATTTCCCATTGTACCAGGTTCTGGCTATCATGGTGAAATCACAAATAAGATGTACTGAAGCTTTCTTATAAATGACAACCTCTCTAGCTGGGTATGATTATGACCAGAGGCTGTGGCTGTGTGAAAGTTTCCTGGAATGGGGAGACAGGAGACTTGAGTTCTAGTCCCTTTTGTAGCCCTAACCAACTATGTACCAGGTTAGGCACTTCCGGTCTCTGTATCTAATTCTCCTCATCTGTTCTCTTTAAGATATGATCTTAAGATCCCTCCCATCTCTAGCTTCCAGAATATTTTACAATTTTGAAAGGGTTTGGTCCAGGAAGCACAGTGGTTAGAGCACCAGTCCTGAAATCAAAAAGACTCCTCTTCTTGAGTTCAAATCTGGCCTCAGACACTTATTAGCAGTGTTACCCTGGGCAAATCAGTTAACCCTGTTTGCCTCAGTTTCCTCATCTGTAAAGTGGGCTGGAGAAGCAAATGGCAAAGCACTCTGGTATCTTTGCCAAGAAAACCCCAAATGGAGTCACAAATAGTCAGATACGCCTTGAAAAACAACGAAACAGCCACAACGTGAAAACAAGTGGGCACAACGAGAGGGAGGGATCTGGTGGCACCAGAGTCCAGAGGTGTGGCTGCTGCCTGGGTCATAAGAGGTGTCAGGGGAGCAAAATTTGGCAGCTTGAGTTGGTTAAATATTTGATTACTGACACACCAACTAACCTCAGGTAAAATCAGGGGAGTGAAGCCCTAGGGACTCTAGTTTCACTTCTTTTAAACCAGCCCAGAACTTGATATTCCTCAGCATCTGAAGATTCCTAGGAACAAACTGAAGAGTGTTTCTCTATTTTTCCTTTTATTTCAATTAAATTAAACAAGCATATAAATTAGTGATGCTAAGACAGAATTCCAGAAATAGTACTCCTGCCCTCCAGGAGCTACATTCACCTAGGGTAGAGAGGTATAAATGTAATACAATAGAATTTGAGCAGGGAGTGATCGCCAAGAACTGGGAAATGGAGAAAAGAGAACTTTAAACAAAAGACATTTTTAAGAAAAACACTTTTAGCAAGTAGGTTGTTCCCATATATTAATTGCTTTTAAGCCTTAGGAGTAATACTCAATATTGTTAAAAATCTGAGCTGGTTGCTAAGTGAAATCAATCAACAAGTATTTATTAAATTCCTTTGATGAGATCAAAATGAAAGACAAAAGAGAAATAGAATTAGAGCTACCAACATGATTAATGTGAAAATATGTTTAATATGAATATATACATAGAGCCTATATCAGATTGCATGTCATCTTGGGGAGGGGGAAGAGGAAGGAGGGGGAGAAATTTTAAAACTCAAAAGCTCATAGAAGTGAATGTTGAAAACTAAAAATAAATAAATTTAGAAAAGAAAAAAGAATTAGAACTTCCCCATCACCACCTTCTCAGTCAGGGTAGGAAGACATGAGCAGAGATTATATGCATTAAATACTCATGAAATAAACAGAGATTAATATCAGCAAATACTGGGGTGTGTGGGACTGGCATTGGTATAAAGCTTCAAGGTTTACAAGCACTTCATATCTCATTTTGCAGTGTGGTGCAACAGATTTGTCTTCAGAGCACAACTGATTTGTCCAAGATCACACAGCTAGAAAGTGTCAGGTAGGAGATCTGAATCCAACACTTCCTGAATCATTGTGGAAAGAACATTAGATTTGAAGTCAGAAGACCTGTGTTCAAATCCTAACTCCCTCAACTTGTGTGAACTTCAACAAGTCATTCAACCTCTCTGGGACTCAGTTTCCTCAACTACAAAATAAGGAGGGGTTGGATGGACTAGATAATCACTAAGATCCTCTGACTCCAAATTCCCTTATTAGCCCTGTCCAAAAATGTATGTCTCTTTCTGCTTCTTAAGTTCATTACCTGTCTGTCAGGAGGTAAATGTTATGTTTCATCTTTCTTTTATTGGACTTTGGTTTATTATTGTATTGAGCAAAGTTCTAAAACCTTTCAAAATTGTTTTTCTCTATAATCATACTATCATTGCATAAATTGTTCTCCCAATACTATTCACTTTGCTCGTTTGTTGTTGCTTAGTCAATTAGTTGTGCCTGACTCTTCATGATCCTATTTGGGGTTTTCTTGCCAGAGATATTGGAGTGGCTTGCCATTTCCTTCTCCAGCTCATTTTACAGATGAGGAAACTGAGGCAAACAGGGTTAAGTGACTTGCCTCCTTCCACTAGGACCAGCAATCTTATCCACTGTCCTATTCACTTTACTTTACCTCAGTTCATAAATCTTCCCCATTTCTTCTGGAATTGTTCAAGTCATTGTTTCTTATGGCATAGTAATTCTATTATATTCATATGTCATAATTTGTTTAGCTATTTCTCAATAGGAAGAAAGTTCCTTAGTTTCTCATTTTTGGTTATGATAAAAAAGAACTACTGTAAAGATTTTTTTGTATCTTTTCCTTTTCCTAAATCCTCTTCTTCTTTCTTTGATTATTCTGTAATAAGGCTTGCAGTATGGGTTAAAGGTAATGTACACTTTGGTAACTTTTAGGACAGAGTTACAAATTGCTTTCTAGAATAGCTAGACCAATTCAAAGTTCTGTCAACAATGCTCTAGTCTTGCTTTTTGTCCTGTTCTCACAGAGGACCAATGATATCAGTAGGGTGATATCTTGACTTGCAAGTGAATTAGATTTGTGAGGCAGAACTGTGCAAGGTCATTTGCCTCACTCTCTCCTCTAGGGTCATCTGAGTTCTGTGGCAAGACATAGGTCAGGATGACTGGAGATGACCCTGGATACGACAGACCTTGGCCTCTTTTTAAGTCAAGGTCTTTTCCAGGTCCCAGTTTGTCTAAAGCAACATTCATTCAGTGATTTAAGGCTAGGTAAGAAATGAGGCAAAAGATTGCCTATTTGCCTAGTAAAACAACAAACAAACACCAAACAACAACCCCAAAACAACAAACAAATGGAGTAGAGTGGGAAAGACCTTCAGGGTTTCTGTCCCTAACAGAAACAATTGTGATTTATACTCACTCTGATCCATCAAAACCCAGACAATAACCCTAGCTATTTTCTAATAGTTCTTCCAATATTTGTTATTTTCCTCTTCTGTTATCTTTAACAGTCTAATAGGTGTGAGGTAGAACCTCAAGGCTGCATTAATTTTAATATTAGCAATGTAGATCATCTTTTTCACCTGTTTGTTGATGAGATTTCTTCCTTATAAAATTGCCTATTTATATCTTTTGACCATTTATCGATTAGAGAATAGCTCATATTGTTATAAATTTGAATCAATTCCTTATATATTTTTAGAAATAAGACCTTTATCAGAAATTTCTTACCAAGATTTTTTTTTCTCAGCTACCTATTTCCCTTCTAATTTGGACTTATTTGTGCAAAAACCTTTTAATTTTGTAAAATCAAAATTCTTAATTTTATCTTTGGTGACCTTCTCTATCACTTGTTTAATCATAAACTCTTTGTCTAATTACAGATCTGAAAGGTAAATTTCTCTCTTGTTCTAATTTCTCTATGATCTGCTTTTTTGTATCTCATTCATGTATCTGTTTAGAGCACATTTTGATTGTTATGTGGTATGAGCTATTGGTCTAAATCTAAATTCTGTCAGACTGGAGTTTTCCCATCAGTTTTTGTCAAATAGTGAGTTTCCCCCTAGTGACTAGGGTCTTTGGGTTTGTCAAACACTAAAGCAGCAGAGTTAAAGTGCTATTTATGAAGTCTGGCACTATTAATATGCACGATGAGTAGAAGGGAGGAAAGACACTAAGCAGATAAATCTTTTTGTCTGGCATATTGCAGAAATACAGGTGAGATCTTGAATATGACTAATAGTAGTAAAAATGGAGATGAAACGACAAAACTGAAAGGAATTTCTCTTTTTTTCTCAATCTTTTTTTCAGTTAACAAACATTTATTTTCTCTCCCTCCACCTCTCCCGCCCATTGAAAAAGAAAAAAAAAAGAAACCTTTATAATAAATATGCAGTCAAGGGGCGGCTAGGTGGCGCAGTGAATAGAGTGCCGGCCCTGGAATCAGAAGGACCTGAGTTCTGAGCCGGCCTCCGACACTTAATCCGCACAAACAAAAACCTAGCCGTGTAACCTTGGGCAAGTTACTTAACCCCAATTGCCCTAAAGGGGCGGCTAGGTGGCGCAGTGAGTAAGAGCGCCGGCCTCGGAGTTTGGATGACCCGAGATCAGATCTGGCCTCAGAAAATGAGCACCCACGCATAAATCAAATGACTAGCCATGTAACCTTGAGCAAGTTACTTAACCCCAATTGCTTTAAAAAAAAAAAAAAAAAGAAAAGAAAAAAAAATAAATATGCAGTCAAGCAAAACAAATTCTTACATTGACCATGCCCAAAAATAGGGTTCATTCTGTATCTGGAATTTATCACCTCTTTTTGGTGATGGGTAGTACACTTCAACATTGATTCTTTGGAATCATGATTGGTCATTGCATCAGAGTTCTTACATCTTTTGAAGTTTGTTTTAACAGTGTTTTCACTAATTTCATAAATTGTTTTCCTAGTTTTGTTCACTTTACTATGCATCAGTTCATATAAGTTTTCTCAGGTTTCATTTAAAATGTCCTTGAAAGACATTTCATTAGATGAACCATCAAGACTTATTAACTACTAGAATTTAATGAATAAAGAGTATTAGAAGGTTGAACCCTCTACATATTATAATCTAGTAATCCAATAAATCTAGGATTTTGTCAGTCTGGTTATTCTTTTCAACAATGTAGAACACAGCTAATTTGTGCCTGACCATCATGAGCAAAATTTGCCATAGGAGGTCTGCCCCATGAGCTATGGGCCTCCTCTTGATGTAACATAAATATCAATGGAGAATATGGGTTACCTATTGGTTAACCTTTGTTCTTGCTACATGACCAGACCTTTTTTTTTCCTAGTAATGTTTTTTTGAATGTATCATTTGCACTCCACCTCTCATATAATTCCTATTCCTGAAGTATCATATTCAACTTGCTCACACATCCAGTATGTACCTCTATTATAACACACTTAGGAAGTAGACATAGAGACTTTGTTTGAAGACCTCCAGTGAGGGAGAACGCATTACCTTTCAGCACAGATCATTCCACTTTTACATAGCTCTGTTAAGAAGCTTTTTCCTAAAATTTGTCTCTTAGCAACACCTCCATGCATTTCTTTTATTTCTTCCCTCTGGGGTCCAACAGAATGAATCTGTCTCTTCTTCCATATAATAGCCTTTCACGTGTTTGAACACAGCTAAGTAACTTTTTTTCTCCATGATAAACATACTGACTTCCTTCAATTGATGTTTATACAGCATGGAATCAAAACTCTTGCCCTGCTCTGATGCACTCTAGCAAGGCTAGGTCAAGTTGTAGTTAGTGTAAAAATACAGTGTTTGAAATAGCAACAACAAATACTTAACAAGTACATTAAATAAACCTTTCAAGAGTCCTTTCCCAACTAGAGATTATCTTATTAAATATTACTCTAAAAATGGGAATAAACAAAAGTGGATAGAAGATAGACTAGTGTTATTCTCCTGTGTGCACTGTAATGTGCTTGCTGAAGTCTATTTGAAGTCTAATATTTGATTTTGATCAAATACCCCCACAAAAGATATGTCAATATATTATTCAAATCTGAGAAGTTATATAGCAATGTCAGTTTTGGATTTTTCTGTAGTCACCTCCTGAGATATTCAATAGTAGGTGTAATTGGGGCTTGAACTTCCTGGAATGCACTCATGGTAAATATTTGTGTAGGTTTAGGCTTTTTTAACTAACAAAAATATACCAAGAATGTTATTTCTTCTAAATAGACATCTTCAGCTATCATAATTTTACTTGATGGAGAAAAAAATAAACATTTATGATATGAAATAAAAATGCCAATAATGCTTATAATTTTGGGGTAAAGGCCAAACATTTTACATTAGTTAATAATGTATGAATAAATAATATTAAGCATCCAACCTTCAAAAAAAGTAGCACTAAACAAATAATTTTCAACAGACTTCCAAATATCTTGAACTAAATATGGTTTGGCAAAATATAACAGTATACATGTGATGAGCTGTAACAACTAATAGATGATGCCTTGTTGGAAAATTATTTTGAACAGATTGAATAGTCTATGGAATCAGATTGAAAGCTCCATGAACATAGAGACTTTGAATTCTAAATCTAACTTTGCATAGGAGAGGAGGCCTGAAATAAATATTTATGGAAGGAAGTAATGAAGGAACACATACTTTTTTTTTTTTTTGGAGGGTTTAAGGCAGGGCAATTGGGGTTAAGTGACTTTCCCAAGGTCACATGACTAGTAAGTGTTATGTTAAGTGTCTGAGGCCAGAGCCAAACTCAGGTCCTCCTGACTCCAGGATTGGTGCTCTATTCACTGCTCCACCTAGCCACCCTTCATGCTTATCTTATATTTTAATTTTTTTATATAATATTGTTTGTTTTCATCTGCCCTCTCAAGAATGATCAATTATCTCCTTTTTTTTTTTTTTTTTTGAGGCAATCTGAGTTAACTGACTAGCTCAGGGTCACACAGTTCACACAGTTAGTAAATGTCAAGTTTCTGGGATCACATTTGAACTCAGGTTCTCTTTACTCCAGGGCCAGTGTCCCACTCCATTGTCCCACTTCATGTCCTGATGGAGATAGCCTAGAACCCTGCAATGCTTCCAACCCAATGCCCTCAGCCATCATCCTGTGAAGCAGCCCTGTGGAGGGGCACTTATGGTACTGATACCATACCCAAGGTACCTTGATACCTTGAAAGGTGAAAACTTTTGGGGTCATCAGAGAGTTAACCCTTTCACCTCCATGGTCCCACCTCTTCTGGTGATTCAATCCTTTAAACCTTTAGTAGTATTTTATAGTATTTTTGACATCGTTAAGTGCCTGTCAGGTGCCAGACCTGTGACAGATTTGGGAAATACAAGTATAAAAAATGAAACAATTCCTGCTCTCAAGGTCTTAGTTTATATGCTATCTGAGAAGATAATACATCCATATATATGTGTACACAGAATATAAAGAGAGAAACACAAATACAAGAAAGATGCTGTATGTAATTTTGCTTCCATTATTCATCATGGCTTTGGGCATATGTAGGTCTCTTGGAATTTCCTCTATATTTTGCACAGTTCTGATAATCCACAAATGCTTATTTTCACATTTCATGGATCTCTGAATCAACTTTGGTGGGGGTACTACCTTCACTAACACAGATTGCAGCCCCTTAATACTTTAATGAGGGGCTTAATTTCCTGTAGTCAAAACAATTCAATACTTTGTGGCCAGTCTCTTGTTACGAGCTCCTCTGAGCTCCTTAGGAAGCTCCTTAGGTCCTTGAATTGAAGCTGTTTTAGAAGTCTTTTCCAGCTTGGTAGAACCTATTAGGCTGGTGCTCTGTTAGCCTAGTCTTCAGGAACCCAGAGGCACCTCCACACCAGAACGTTGTGTTTTGTCCTTCGTTCTCAAAGAGGACCATGACATCAGGGAGATGATGACATGACTGCAGTTGACTTTGATTTGAGTGAGTGAGGGCTGGGCAAGGTCATCAGCCTCACTTTCTTCTCCTGAGCCATCTGGGTCCACCAGAATGAGACATTAGAGGAAGACTTCAGTGATGAAATGTAGAAATGACCATAGAAATAATCACTATAACAAATTCTTGTTAATAACATTATGTGCTATTCATATTCTAAAAGTTTATATTCAGGAAATGTCTTATTCATTGCATTCCAGCATTACTCAAAATGACTCATTGCTAAAAATGTGTTGTCGATACGAAAGGTGTGTTTTCCGTGTAGCTTACGTGTATGTCCACATAAGCATGTCTAAATGTGACTTTCAAGAAGGAATATCTCTGGAATCTTGCCCACCTCTCTCCAAGGGAGACTCTAAGTCCTGCCTGGAGAGAAGCAGGAAATTGTGGACACGAGGTTGGCATGACTTCTCTCTCCAGAGATGGGATACTAGAGTAGAATTATAGCTATCTGCTTCCTTAAGTATGGATAGTTTCTTCTAGGGGAAATGATTTTGTTATCAGGCTCAAATCACTTTCCTGGTTGTTCTCTCTTAAAGGGTCCCAAGTTTATATCCATCAAATGTTAGTTACATAAAAGACAGTCACACATACTGAATAGCTAAGAAACCCATTTATCCAAGCAGATAGCAAACAGAAATCAGATAAATTATTATTTTCTTAAAGCAATTGGGGTTAAGTAACTTGCTCAAGGTTACACGGCTAGTCATTATTTGTATGTGGGTGCTCATTTTCTGAGGCCAGATTCGATCTCGGGTCATCCCAACTCCGAGGCCAGCGCTCTTACTCACTGTGCCACCTAGCCGCCCCAGATAAATTATACAGATTCGAATGTACCAGACAATACACAGAGTACATGAGAGACACAGAGAGAGACAGAAACAGAGGGACAGAGAGACAATTCTTGATTTTACTAAAGAAGAAATTACATAGTCTTTTAGGAGGTAAACTGAAAATTAGGAACCAGATCCTCTACATGTTTGTTTTTTTTTTCCTCTACATGTTTGTTGCTTCCTAAAGTGTGTCTGTCTGTCTGTCTATCTGTCTCTGTCTCTGTTTCTCTCCAGGGATTATTCCCCTCAAGAAAGCCCTAAAAGGTATGTGTCCTCTCTCAAAGTAAGATGGTCTCTGTTTAGACAGTCTCACAAATGAGCTGATTCATGAATTGACATATTTAATTCAGCTTCCAAGGCTGCAGCTTTTGTTTTCTATAGCCAAAAAGTTAAGAATGAGATAGTTTGCCTTTGAATCGTTAGTTCTTTTTTAATCTCTCCTCTATCATCTCTGTATATTCAAGTATGAAGGTTCAGTAGAAATGAACTCAGAGCCTATTGCTGGAATTTCACAGGTCTTTAAAGAGATAGCAAGTAAGTCCTAGGTAAACAAAATCCAAGGAGAAAAGTTCATTCAAAGTCAGATAAAGTCCCTCTGAAGTAGATACACTGTTTCAGGGTCAAAAAAGAAGCCCTGGTCCTGGAACACACAGAATCTTTGGAGGAGGAGGGAGCCTTATGTGGCCTGTTTATTTTCTTTTACACTGCCAAAGCTTCAGTGCCTCTATGGGGCTAGTACAGCAGGAAGAGTTGGAGAGATCCCAAAATGGAATTGGTTAGATTCTTTACCAACAAAGGTCTTCAAAGTTTAGGTGACCACTTGGGTTTGGTGTGTGTGTATGTGTGTGTGTGTGTGTGTGTGTGTGTGTGTGTGTGTGTGTGTGTGTAGGAGGGTGGAATTCTTTTGCAAATATAGATGGGACAAGATTGACACTAAGGTCCTTTCTAATTGAAGTTCAGTGACACCATGATGATATTAGATTCTCTAGGATAGAATACTGTATACATTATCAGTTTTTGTATTTGATGTTTCTGTTCATTTGGTTTTTCTATATCATAAAGTAGGATCAGTCTGGAGGAAATGGGAGTAAAATGACCAATGTAAAGGTGAAAGCCTCAATAAAGTATATTTTTTAAAATAGAATATAGGACAACAACTAAGCATAATTATATTCCTGATACTCTAACTACATATATACTACTGCTTTTTTCTACTATCACTAAACTTTTTGAAGGTGTAATCAACCCTGGTTGTCTCCACTTCCTCATAACATCTCAAACCCTTTCCACAAGACAACATAGGATCATAGATTTGGAACTAGAACATCTAATCTAACCCCCTCAGAAGAAACAGAGAAGTTAAGTGACTTGCCCAGGGTCATACAACTTCTACACGTCAAAGGCAGGATTTGAATCCACCTGCCCCTCCTCCTGAAAACCTCCTTTCAAAGGTTCCTGGTGACTTTTGAATTCCCAAATGAGATGAGTTACCCTTGACTTCACTGAAGCATTTGACCATGCCCTGTCTTGCAACTCTCTCCTTTTTTAGCTTCTGAGATGCTGTACATTTCTGATGTTCTTCCTATGATGACAAAAATATAGCTACCACATTCTGTAAGAAGGTGAAAATACTTTTGTGACATTTCAGTCATGGGTGTCCATATTTGAGGTCTTAGGATATAATACTCATTTAAATGGCATTTTTACTTTTTGTAGTCACAGTAAGTGGATGAGTACAGTGAAAAATCAGTTAAATATATCTTGAAGTTTGATTTGCTACATATTTATTTGGTAAAGAGTAATGAGCAAATAAGAAAAGTTTGGAGAAAGAGAAAAGGGGTGTGTGTGAAAATTTGGGATCAGCTATGGCCAAGGCAAAGAAGGCTGAAGAAATTAGGAGAAAAAAGTACAAAATGGATATGGTCAATTTGGACTCATTTTGCCCAATTGTGCATATTTCTTACAAGAATTTTAGCTTTCTCCTTTTCATTTTGGGAGAGGGGAAGATAGGAAATAGAGGAGTGTTAGGGTTGCCCCCCAATAGAAAAGAACAAATAGAAGAGAACAGAAGGAATCCCAGATGAGCGACTCAGCTTTCAAAGTTCAATGTTGAATTTACCATCTATTTAAAAATAAAAACAAGTGCTACCTAATGAAGATTCAGTTTCATGTATAACTTCCTTGTGTTCTACAATGTGGAAATTCTCGGTTTATTTGGTATTTAAGTTCAGAATAAAAAAATGAAATGAAAATTCCAAAAATAAATTTGGGAGAAAAGGGGGAAGAATGCTATGGAAGAAGAATAAGGAGCTAGGAATCAGAGGAAAGAAAAAGTATGAAGAAAAAAACGAGTGATTGCGGAGGATTGGTGATGAAGAATGTTACCCAAATCCTGCTAGAGAGGTGACGCACTGAATATGCAGAATGAGGCATATGTTTTGGACATGGTCAATCTGGGAATTTGTTTTGCTTAACTATTTATTAAAATGAGTTCCTCCCTCCTTCCTTCCTTCTTTCCTTTTTCTTCTCCTTTGAAGGGGAAAAATGTGAGAGAAAGAAAATAAATGCTTGTTAACTGAAAAATAATTTAGGAACAAGCTCTCAAGGTAGCCAAAAGGAGAAAAGGGGAAATAATGTCTAAAGTAAACATTTTTGTTTACGTTTCTTTAGATATTTATATTATCTAAAGTAAACATTTTAAATGGCAGTTTTAAATGCCAAGCATCACCATCACATATAATAACAACTAGCATTTATTGATCGATTTAAGGTTTACAAATTGTTTACATATGTTTTGATTTGATTTTCACAACAACCCTGGGAAGTAGGTGCTATTATATTTTTTTTTTCTTTTTGGAGGGGGGTAGGCAGGGCAATTGGGATTAAGTGACTTGCCCAAGGTCACACAGCTAGTAACTGTTACATTTCTGAGGTTGGATTTGAACTCAGGTCCTCCTAATTCCAGGGCAGTGCCCTATTCACTGTGCCACCTAGCCACCCAATAGGTGCAAATATTATCTTCCTTTTATAGATGAGGAAAATTGAGGCTGAGACTAAGTGACTTGCCCAGGGTCACACAGCTGGTAAGTATCTGAGGCAGGATTTGAACTCAAATCTTTCTGTCTATAAGTGCAATCCTCTAGGTACTGTGCCACCTATTTTGTGACATAGCTTGGAATTAGAGAGCCATTAAAAAAAAAAAACACAACTTAGTAGAGCAGTTAGGTGGTGCAGTGAATAGAGCATTAGCCCTGGAGTCAGGAGTACCTGAGTTCAAATTCGGCCTCAGACACTTAACACAGAACTAGCTGCGTGACCTTGGGCAAGTCACTTAACCCCAAGTGCCCTACCTCCCCTCCCCCAAAACAGCAAAATAACAAACAAACAAAAAACCTTAGAGATAATCTAATCCCTTTGTTTTATTGATGAGGAAACCGAAGCCCAGTGAGGTTTGATAATTTATCCAAGATCATATGGCTAAGTCCTTTTATCAAGAAAGGCATAGAGTGTCCCAAAAGTCTTAGTGCAGTAAAGCTTAAACCTGCACTAAGGGACACTCTACATGAAGGAGAGTTATTTGTATCTCTGATTTAGTGACTTGGGTCACTTAACTCAGAGGTTAAGTGACAAGGGTCATACAGGCAGTATGTGTTGAAGGCAGCACTTACTAAGGCCAGCTTTCCATCCACACTGATTCTCAGGGAAAGAAGAATTAAGTATTCTTCATATTATTATGTACAAAATCTCTGTACTTAATTGGAACTGGATGGTTTAGCTTGAAGAAAATCAGACTCAGAGGAGAACGGATAGCAGTATTCAGATACTTGAAGGGCTGGGGATTAGATATGTTCTGTGTGGCCCAGAGAGCAGAACCAGGAGCATTGAATGAAAGCTACAAAGGGGCAAATTTAGGCCTGATATCAGGAGATGTGTCCTAACAATGAGATCAGGAGAAGACTGAGTTATTATCCAAGCTCCTGCAAGCTTTATTGGGTCTCTCAAGGTTCTAGGGGATAACCCTGAAGGATTAGGGGAATTTACTGATAATATAGATCATTACCCCCTACTGGTGTGTTCCTCCATTGATTATTAGTTGATATCAACAAACTAGCCAATGAATTATTCTTTCAACTAGACAATGCAGCGCATGTAGCACTGCACTTGGCAACAGGAAGTCCTAAGTAAAAATCCTGTTGTAGACATTAGCTATATGACCCTGAGTAAGTCATTAACCTCTTACAAACTTCATGTCTTTATCTGTAAAATGGGGATAATGATAGCACTTACCACAAAGAATTGCTGTGAGAATAAAATGAGGTAACATGCAAAGCACTTTGTAAACCTTAAAGCTATAAACCTATAAATGCTAGCTATGATTGCATCCCCATTACTTGGCAAGGACTCTTTGCACACAGTAAACATTGAAACAGAGTTCATATGGCTAGTTTGTAGCAGAGGTCTAGCAGGGGTGGGGAACCTGTGGCTTCGAGGCCACATGTGACCCTCTAGGTCCTCAAGGGCAGGCCTTTAACTGATTCCAAACTCCACTGAAGAAATGCCCTTAGTAGAAGGATTTGTTCAGTAAAATTTGGACTCAGTCAAAAGACCAAACCTGAGGACCTAGAAGGTCATGTGTGGCCTCGAGGCTGCAGATTCCCTGCCCCTCCTAGAGTCTAGAATCCATCCATTTCTCAAATGAGCATCTTTCCCTCATCACACAGAGCCTAGGATCACTAGAATTTCTGAAAATTGTTAAAGGGAAGTCCAAAGGGGCCAGAGAAGGTTGCCAGGCTCCAAATAGGTGTTTTTGTGGTATGGCCTGGCAAGGTTACACAAGCAGAGCGACTGGCCTTCTGCTCTGCCTCCTGGGCCTTTCCCTTCTGTTCCCTTGCTCTTGGCTTCAAAGGCTTTGCAACTTACTAGGGGGTTTTCCTGTTTTCATTTTTGTGGAGAAATTATGTCAATCAGGGAGTTGGATGATGAAAATGCTTGAGAACTAAGGACTAAGTCCAAGGCTGAAAGTAGCAATTTTTGCTCTGAGGCATGCAGCAAAAAATAGGCCTGGGACCAGTGCAAGGAAATGTGTCATAATATAAACCTTTTCAAGGCAAAATCATTGGTGTGGGTGTGGGTGGAGGGGAATGGACCAGAGACCATAAGGCTGTAATTGGGGAGAACTTAGAGAAAGAGAGATGTTGGGGGGAAAAGGCAGACTGGGATGGACCTCTCCTCTGAGGGTGGGGAATAAGCCACCAGGCTACTTCCTATTTTAGCTAATTATTTTTGGTAATCAGGTACTAAATTTAGCTATTCCTTACCTGCTAAAGACCTTGAAAGTGCTGTTTGCATCCTTTTAAATCCTGGAGCTCCGTGCAAAACTCTAAACTAAGGCCAGTGGCTAGGGCAGGGGTGAGCCCTTTGACTTAGGGATGCACTTGAGGACCTAGAGAGCCCCACGTGACCTCCAGGAAGTAGTTCCTAAACCCTTGGCTAGATCCTTGTACTTGGAGTTGAGAAGCCCCTCCCATTCAATCCTGCCTCTGATATTAGTTATGTGATAGTAGACAAGTCACTTTGCCTCTAGGATTTGCCTCTCAATTTCCTTATCTGCCAAATGGTAATAATAATCTCTGTGGAACCCACCCCAGATTTGTAGAACTCAAATGGGATTTTGAATATGGAAAAACCACTTTGCAAACCCTACAGTGTTATGAAAAAATCAGCAATTATTATCTTGATCATCATATTTATTTCCATTTAGCTCCTCATGTCTCAACACGTTTCTTGTTTAGTGTTTAGCACATTTTTTTGGATTTAAAAAAATTTCCAGCATTCTAGCAGTGAAAAGACATTGAGGAGTCATTCTTCCCAGTTGGCTTTAACATACTAAAAACAAAAAATATGATAGCCAGCCAAGAAGCAACAGGTAGGATCAACTAAATATTTCAAATATATTTGCTTTGCTTTCCACTTAATTGCTTTCCTTTCTCATTCTTATTTGGCTCAGTCTGTAATCTTCCCATAAATCTCTCATTTCAAACCATTCAAGATATACAAGCCTGTTTCTAATAGCTGAAGGAGGTGGCTTTATTCCATCAGTAGTCTACCTAAATGCTTTAAGAGAATCTTCTCCCTCCATCTCTCTCTCTTTCCCCCTCCCTCCCTCCTTCTCTCTCCATCTGTCTCTCTGTCTCTCCCTCTGTCTCTCTCTCTCTCTATCTCTGTCTCTCTCTCCCTCCCTTTCTCCATACCTTCCTCCTTCCCTCCCTCTCGCTATAGCTCCATGATTTCATTTATTTGTTTATCCATTTCTTCATCTGTAAAATAGGAATTTAGCACCTACCTCACAGCAGTTTTTGTGAGGATCAAACTCATGTGTAAAGTACTTTGCAAACTTTAGTGTTAGAGATGCTAGCTATCATCATTGCTATTGTTATTAATATTTATTTGTTTGTTGTTGTTGTTGTTGTTTGCTTTTTGGAGTGCAATTGGAGTTAAGTGACTTGCCCAAGGTCACATGGCTAGTTTTTGTGTTAAGCGTCTGAGGCCGGATTTGAACTCAGGACCTCCTAACTTCAGGGCCAGTGCTCTATTCACTGCACCACCTAGCCACCCCTTATTAATATTTATTAATAATTCAAAACAATATGTAATATTTCAACAGTAAATTAATGTTTAATATTATTGGCAATTTTTTCTTATCATTGATAATTGTTAATAATTACTATTATTAATTAATAATCATTATGAAATAATAGAATCCTAGGTCTAGAGTGGGGAGGAATTTCAGGGACCATCTAGTCCAATCCCTTCATTTTATAAATGTGGAAGCTGATGTCAGGAGGGATTAAGCAACTTTCCAAGGTCACTCAGGCAGTAAGGATGAGAGAAAGTGTTGCACTAATGTTGGAAATTTCCACTGAGGAAAATTCTTCTGCCATGGTCGAGCCACCACTGTTTTGTAGCTTATATAGGCAGTAAATTGCCAGGGGCCCTCAGGAGTTAAAGGACTTGGCTAGGATCACAAAGTCAGTACATGGGGCAGAAATGCAACTCAAACCCAAGTCTTTCTGACTCAGAGTCTGGAGATGCCTTTTCCTCTACAGTAGGCCACTCTTCTTGTTGAGCTAATAACCTTCAAGCTACCTGGTTTGATTCAGTTGTAAAAATCTAATTATTTTCTCAGCATGATGAAACCTATTTGCCAAAGTGGTTAAGATATGATAAGATAGGGGCGGCTAGGTGGCACAGTGAATAGAGCACCAGCCCTGGAGTCAGGAGGACCGGAGTTCAAATGTGTGACCTTGGGCAAGTCACTCAACCCCATTTGCCTCAGTTTCCTCATGTGTAAAATGAGCTAGAGAAGGAAATGACAAATCACTCTAGTATCTTTGCTAAGAAAACCCCAAATGGGGTCAGGAAGAGGTGGACATGACTGAAGTGACTAAATCACAACACGGACAAGATATAGAAATATCCAACTGTTAGGAGCATGCCAGGTACATGAAATCTTCGTGCGGTTCTTGCCATGCCTTTGGATCTTCCTAATAAACCACAGAAGCAACACTAACCACCTTATGTTTAACTGGTGACATAGCTCAAGCATTAAGTGGCTTTCTGGACTTATGAATGCCTCTTTGTTGTAGCAGTTAAGTTTGTGCTGCAGTAAGGACACTTGTGCCAAACACTTGCCATTTAAACCCTCCTTTGCTGAGTTTGACAGCTTAGCTAACAAAACTTTTTCTATAGCATACTGTCAAGGGACTACTTCAGCAAGATATGAAATATATACACATATATGTGTAAGTATGTCACAAAAAATAAACCAAAAACCTCATTTCAGGCCCCTTCCTTCTATAATTTGAAGTTTCAAGCTTTATTTTATTTTTTACTCTTACTAAAGTTCAGTTTCTTTAAAATACATACAAATCAAGATTTAAAATGTGGATGAAATTCTAAAGTCCTCATCAAATTTGACATCTCCTTAATAAAGAAATCAGAAAAATGAGTTTTTAATGTTTTCAGAGAAAGAAGATGCTCCTTGGAAAGTGATTTGAAAAAAGCTCCAATTAAAAAATAATCATACTCTTCTTGGCAAGCAACTGTTCCACAACACAATTTAATTCCTTTGGAATCCAGAAAGCACTAAGCTATTCTACTTGAAAGCAGGCTGGTGGTTATGGCTGATAATTTGTTATTTTAAGAATTTTCACTAATAACAAGTACTGTTCAATCAGTCAGCCACATAGCACCTTGTGGCAAAACAAAACAAAACCTAGTTCAGAGTTGTTCCAATGAATCATAAATTTAATGGTTTTTCTTTGTTTTTCAACAAAAATGTACCAAAGGCTTGTTTTAGTCTGCAGAAGCTTTGGGCAGCTACTGAAGCTTCACAGAAATCAAAGATGGAAAAGGCTGCTGAGGTCATTTGGCCCTTCTTGGTGCCAGGGCAGCACCGCTCTGTCCATTGTGTTCTGGAGTGTTTTCTCCAGGCTGGTTTGAAAAGCCTGAGGCAGTACAGTACAAGACAATACAGTGCCTTGAATCCCGGAGTTTTTTCCCCAGTATTTTCATCGACTGTAGTTTTGTTGAAAGCACCTCATTAATTAGCCTTCCTCAAGTGAATGCTTATTTTATTTATCTCATGTTGCTTTCCAGGTCCCCTTATTCTGCTCATGAGTTCTCAGGGGCTTTAGTTCTAAGACAATGAAACTCCTTTGTAATTGCTGACACTGGGTGGGGTTGAGGGTGCTGCCATCACACATCCTAAAATAATGCTAGCTGGCATTTCTAGAAAACATTGGTTTTCTTAGATTAGCTAACATTCTCAGAGCACGTATAGGTTTACATGGCACTTTATTCATTATCTCATTTGAGCCTCCCAGAACCCATATTTGAGGGCAAGTGACCAATGTGATACAGTTAATAAATGTTAGGTGGCAGCTAGTTGGCACAATGGATGGATCACTGGACATGAAGTGAGGAAGACTTGAATTCAAATCCAGCCTCAGATAGTAGCTTAGCTGTGTGATCCTGTCAAGATCACTGTCTGCCTCAATTTTCTTTTTCTTCCTTTCTCTTTCTTCCTCTTTCTTTCTTTCTTTCTTTCTTTCTTTCTTTCTTTCTTTCTTTCTTTCTTTCTTTCTTTCTTTCTTTCTTTCTTTCTTTCTTTCTTTCCAAGGCAATAGGGGTTAAATGACTTGCCCAGGGTAACACAGCTAGTAAGTGTCAAGTGTCTGAGGCCAGATTCAATTGAATTCAGGTCCTCCTGACTCCAGAGCCGGTGCTCTATCCACTGTGCCACCTAGCTGTCCCTCAATTTTCTCATCTGTAAAATGCAGATAATAATAATGCCTACCTTCCAGGGTTGTCATGAGTGAGATATTTGTAAAGTCCTTTGCAAACCTTGAAGCATTGTATAAATGCTAGTTATTATTATTACTCAGATTTCTCTTGACTCTCATTCCAGCTGCTTCCTCCAACGTGTTGCCTCCCTCTAAAGGCATATTTCATGGGACCCATTTGACCATCCTGACTGTCATGTAGTACAGTGGAACCAGAGGACCTGGGTTCAGATCCCATCTCTGATTGGGTAGTAATGGCTTCTCAGCCTCTAGGTCTATGAACTTATGATTCTGTTTACCTCAATACATCAAACATCTATGATTTCATCAATTGTGGGAACTCCCTCATTATGGGAACTCTACAATAGCTGTCAGAGGCGCTGTTCTAAGGGCATTACACATATTATCTCATTTGATCCTTACAATAACCCTGAGAGGTGAGTGCTATTGTTATTCCCATTATACAGATAAGGAAACTGAGGCAAACAGAAGTTAAGTGACTTGCTCAGGATCACACAGCTAGTCAGTATCTGAGGCCAGATTTGAACTCAGGACTTCCTGACTCCAGGCCCAGAGCTCTATCCACTGTGCCACCTAGCTTCGTAAGAGAGATTAAATGACTTATTATCCCACAGCTATTAAGTGACAGAGACATTATGCTAAGCCAGGTCTCTCCTGACTCCCAGGCCAGAATTCTTTCTACTACAACACTCTGATTCTGTGTAATAGTGTAACAATGATTCATGTTCTAATAATAGTGCTCATTTATAAAGCACATTCCACATAAAACCTCCTAAGGTAGGTGATGCAAATATTATTTGCTCAATTTTATAGGTGAACCTTTTCCTACATCTTTCTGGGGGATGGAGGCAGCTCTGGGGTCTCCAAAGCTGTGCCTTCAGAGCTTAGCTTACCAAGTTGAAAAGATTTCAAGTGTAGACTAAATGCGGCTTAATGATTAAAATAACCGAGCTGTCTGTCTCACCAGGTAGGCCTCAAAGTGATGGACTTTTTTGGTCTTAGCAACTCTTCAAAGATCACCTACTAAGTCATGAAGGATTTATGACAAAGGGAGAGCCTGGCATGAATGAATCACAGGTCCCTGAGGTATTGAATTATAGACAAAGAACTAGGCCAAAGATTTGAAGTAACTTGTTCCACAGCTACTAAAGTGTCAGACCCAGGACCAGAACCAAGGGCTTATTACTCTGGGCCCAGAGCTCTTTTCTCTACATCTTGCTGAGTGAAGTCTTGCTCTTTTTAATATTTTATCTTTGTATTAGACAAAACTGATGTGATCTGTAAAATGAGAGGATTTGAATATATATATACACACACACACACACACACACATATACACACTCTATGGTTCTTTCTACCTCTAAATCTCTGATCCTATTATCCTTAATGCTCTAGTGAGCTTTGGAATGATTCCATCAACTGAGTGATTAAAGAAAAAACATGACTCTTTTTTTGGTAGCATTCATTTAATTCCAATGTTCATTTCTAGTTCTGTAAGTAACTAGGGCTTTCAAGTTAATGCAAATTTAGTGGTATTTCAAATCAAAACATGCCTTTAGTGACCTTTGGAACAAGAAAATGTAAGCACCATGAAGGAAGAGAACATGTTTACTTTAAAGTTTGTATCCTTTCTCCCCCATGAGGATATTTCTAAAAAGCATTTTAAAATAAAATCAAAGGGAGGAAACATTTTTAACAAACTACTACAATCCTCAGAGCATATATTATAAGGGTTTTATTTGTATTCCAAACTGAATCTTGAAAAAGTAAACAGAGAATCATAAGATTTAAAATTGGAAGGAACCATAAAATATATCTCCTAATCTAGCCCCCTCTCCTCCTACCCCCCCTCCCATTTTTCAAATAAGGAAATGGAGACCCATAGAACAGGGGTGACTTGCCTAAGGGAGAGACAGGATTCAAACAGAGGCCTTTCATTAAAAATAGAGGGTTTTTAGGAATTTGGGATTCTTCTAACACTATATTCCTATATTCAATTTTCCTCTTTCTTAGCTACATGGTCAAAAATAATTTTAAAAATCAATTCTTTGAGCTAATGATTATTCCTATTTTATATTCAAAAATAACAAATCAATAGTCTAAACATAAATACGATAAGCATAGTTTGTATTTATATAAACTAAATAGGTAAGTATCTATATATTATTTATATAACATAAGTTTCTTGAGTTCAAGAATGTTTTCTGCTATGGTTTTTTTTTTTAAATCTTGACACTTTAGGACTAGCATAGTGCTTTGCACATGATAGATGCTTAATAAACAAGGGTTGGGTTGGATTGGTTACATAGAGAAAGGCAGTGTGATGGAAAGAGAGCTGGACTTGGAATAAGGAAAGACTTGGATTCAAATTTTGGCTCTAACATCTACTATGTACACAACTAAGAGTAAATCTCTTCATCTTTGTGACCATCAGTTTTCTCATATGTAAAATCAAGACACTAATATTTACTCTACCTACAGATAAGGTTATGGGGATGGAGGGTTTAGTAAACTTGAAAATCTAAAAAAAATATGAGCTATTATTATTTTATTTTTAAAAAGCTCAAAGTGTTGAAGTTATTATAGATGTATTTGTTCAACAAATTGAAAATCAGAGGAAGAAAGATGGTGCTTAAGGGCCTCGTCCAAAGGGAAAAGCCAGGTAAATGAGCTAAATAGAACCAGTAGAATAAGAATACTAATAACCATATATCTCATTACCCTAATATGAGAATATGTTTATATTTTTATATCCTAAAAATTTCAAAAATGAATATTTGGTATCTTTATATTTAATTAAGGTTTCCAGCTTGGGTCCATTTTAGAGTTTCTTTTATATTCTATAATAATAGTAATACATAATAACCAGAGAACTTTCCACATGTTATCTCATTTGTTCTAAAGGCTTGTTTTATCTTTATTGTATATATTGTAAAACATGCTCCTCTTAAGTCCCCTTCTGATGCTTCATCATGATGTGGAGGTGACTCTTGGTTCTTAGAGTCTGTGCCATTAAAACATGAGTTCTAGCATGACTTACAAACCTGGTTAGATCTTGAGTATAGGCCAGGTGATGGAGAACGTGTAGGTTGTTTGGGGCCTATCTTAGCTAAGCTTCTGGAAGCTCATCACCAAGCTAGCTTCCAAGTAATGAATTTTTCAGCTATAAACATTCTTGAAGGCCATATAATGAATCACTGTGGTATGTGAAGGCAGTACCCAGAGCAATGGAATTCTAAATCAGTTCATATAGCACTTTCTGTGCTTCTCTATATTCATCAAACATGTGAGTTCTTATAAAACAATGATATTGCATTATATTCAGGTACCAAGATTGTTAAGCCATTCCTCGATTGATGGATATCTATTTCATTTCCAATTTTTAGGTACTATAGGTGCAAAGAGGGACTTTTTTCTTGTTGATTAAAGGGATACTATTAATCCAGATAATGAAGTCACAGAATACAGATTTTTTTTTATAAATTATTTTGTATTTTTCCTTGGCAATGTTATAAGATAACACAAGCTATCTTCACACAGACTGCTATGCAAAACCAAATTATAAACTGGTAGAACTCCATGCTCCTCACCCTGCTATTGAGGATATAACAGCTACTAGCACGTATATAGTGCCTTAAAATGCTCTAAGTACTTTACAAATATTAGGTTTTTTGATCCTCCCAGCAACCCTGAAAAGTAGGTGCTATTATTATTCCAAATTTACAGATGAGGAAACCGAGGCTGACAGAAGTTAAGTGATTTGTCTAGGTTCACACAGCTAAAAGTGTCTGAGGCTGGATTTGAACTCAGGTTTTTCTGACTCCAGATCCAGGGCTTTAACCAGTGGGACAACTTAGCTGGCAAGGTGCTTTTTTTTCAAGGCTTATTTAAACTTCCAGACTTTAAAAGTGTCATTTACCAAATTTCAGTCTTTGTATCCTATCATAGTACCCAGCATGTAGTATTCAATAAATAGTTGAGGCAGCTAGGTGATGAAGTGGATACAGTGATAGACTTGGAGTCAGAAAGAATGGAATTCAAATCCTACTTCATACTCTTAGGAAGTGATCTTGCCCAAATTCACACAAGTAATAAGTAATAGACCTAGGATTCAAACCCAAGTCCTCTGACTTTAAATGCAGCGTTCTTTCTACTGCACCATACTAGAACAACCAAGTCAATTTGACTAGATTCTATGCACAAATTTAATGTTTTGTGAAGGATATGCAAGCAGCTTTATGTTCATCAACTTTGTCCCATTATCAGCACATTTTCTTGGCCAAAACCTTTTTTGTTTTATTAATAAAAATAACAGCTTATCTTTATATGGGTTTAGATTTTGTTGTTGTCCGAAGAGAAGTAATGACATCATGGGAAGATGTCTTGACCTGTGCATGAATTGGATTTAGGCAGAGTTGTATAAAATTGTCAGCCTCACTCTCTTTTTCCAGAGTCATTGGAGTCCAGTGGCAGGACAAAAGACAGGATGACTGGCAATGGTCTGGGATGCAGTGAATGACCTTGGCGTCTTCTACGTTTGACCAGAGTCTTGCTTCAGCCACCTTCATGGCCATTGGAACAAATTGTTCTTATTTGCCCATTCCACTGGGGGAGGTCTTTGCATGCTTGGAGTAGACATTCCCCTAATTTACTGATGGGTTTGAGGCCCATCAGTTACCCTCAAGCTGGTTTAGCCCCTCTGCTGAGACAGTTTTACCCATGTGTGGTTGTTGCACATGCTATGGCTTCTTTGAGCTACAGGTGAGAGTCTGGAGACAGATGGATACCAAAGTGGGTGAACAATACTGAAAAAGGCTTTGGTAGGCCTTCACACCAGAGATGCTAGTCCTTCCTGAGCACCCTGTACACCTCAATTGTTTAAATATATGTATATATTGTCTAAATTGATTTTCACAACAACCCCATGAGTTTGGTAATATAATTATCATTATCCTTATTCTACAAATGTATAAACTGAGGCTTTGAGAAGTTAATGAGAAACAGTGAGATGAAAGGGCACATCCCATTCGGCTGAATATCCCTTTTTAAAGCTAAGCCCCTTTGAGATTTTTGTGTATCATTTTACATCTTGTAAAGGATGTAAAATTTTAAATAGTTTTTATCTGTACCTCCTAAAGAATACTTAGCTTGGAGTAGTTCATTTGCATGTAAAAAGGCCAATAAAGTAACTGAGCATCAGCTAAGAAAGTGAACTTGTCCATTAGACATAGATTGCCTCAATATCTTTTTACTACCCATTCACCACTCTTTTCCACAGACCTACAGGAGAGACATAGTTTGTTTCTTTGTTTTTTAATGGTGAACCCAGAGCTATTTAGTGATTATTAAGCAAATGGCCATTGCCTGGTTATGGTTTCACCTGCAGAAATGGAGATTCTCATCACAAATGAGGATTAGATCTTTAACCAAGAAGACCCAACCCCGTACCAAGACAAAATGTGGGGGAAAATTCACTTTTCCTTAGCTATTTTGGTTAATACACCAATTAGTTTGCTAAAATATTGCAGAAATTTCCCTCCTTGCCCCAAATTTCTTTTTATATAAAGTAGAATTTTCTACTTCATTTTAGCAGTCTATAAGACATTTTAATGCCTGGGGGAGGGGGGCTATTTCCTTTATGCCTAGTAAAAGAAACTATTCAGTATTGCTTTCTTTTTAAAAAAAAATTCTATTCCCAGGTTAGACTTTTGGATCATATGTCAATATCCTTTGAAACAATAAAAGCTAAAATTCAACCTTGCACTAGATTGTCTTTCCTAAACAAAGACAATATTACTCTGCCATAAAACACTAAAACTATTTTTTCCAATAATGGTAATAGGTTTTCCCTAAGACATCCATATTCCCACTGATGAAAAATATCATACATTTATGAGGAAGCTGGCTAAGGTTATGGATCCAGAGTTTTTTTCTGAAAAAACTAACTGGCCCTGAGGAGGATGGAATATTTGATCCACAGCCTCATTAGCATTTTTCTAATATAGTTGTCTCCAACTCAAATTGCCTGTTTATTTTAAATTTATAGTATTAATATGTTTGTACTATTAGTATCTAAATCTTTGTTTCTAAAGAGTTGTTAAAGGAAACCGAGATTTTGGAGTAACAAGAAATATCGTGAGCTCCCCCCTGCCTCCAAATCTTTGGAACATATCTAGAATATGCGCCTGATCAGGTAATACAAGGGGAAAAAAATCACAGTGCATCATTTTTCCAGCCCAGATGGGCACAAGAGACCTGGAGACACTGGGAATGGCAGAGCATTCCAGCACAGAGAAAGTCTGTGTACCAGAGTAAGAAGTCTCAGATCCAATATAGAAGGGCCTTGATCTAGTGCAGAGTTCAGGAAAAGGTACAAATTAGCAGTGCTGTTGCTCACTACAGAGTTCTAGGTTACAGATCCTTCAAAGAATGAGGAGAAAATCTTCACTTAGGGATGGAATAGCAGGGTAAAGAGTTAGTCACAAGCCCTAAGCTGTGTACTGAGCAAAGAATGACTACAGAAGGAAGCAGTAACTGTGGGGCTCGGACTCCAGGAACTAAATTGGGTCTCATATGAAGCCAACAGCTAAGTCTAAAGTTTGCTGTGGAATAACCAGGGCAGAAATATCAGACCATTTCTGTTACCTTGAGCCAGAAGAGCTTTCCAGTGGGTTCAGTCCAGCAATCTACTGGAATTCCAAAAGGGGAACTCCCTAGGATATTGCTTAGAGTCCCGGGGTGGGGAACCTTCATCCTTGAGACCACATGTGGCCTTCTAGATCCTTAAGTGTGACTTGACTGACTTTTGACTAAATTCAAAAGTTCCCCACCCATGACAGACCCAAAACTAGGTTAGGAACTTTCAGAGTTAAGACCAAGAGAGCAGAAATCAGATGGATCAGACCACTTTGGGAGTACTGAAAGCTTACTGGACCCTAGCCTTACAGTTACCCCTGGAATACCCCCTGGAAACCTGGAGTAACACAACACTCAATACCCAAAGAAAGAAGGAACAGGTCAATCTATAGTCACATTTCCTCCAGAAATACTCCACACTCATTTCAGGGGACTCATGATGAAACATTCTACCCCACCCACCTCCTGATAGGGAGGTGGTGGACTCAGAATATAGATTTAGATACATCTATCTATCTATCTATCTATCTATCTATCTATCTATCTATCTATCTATCTATTTTTGAACATGACCAATGCAGGAATCTGTTTTGATTTACTATAAGGTTTTTTCCCTTTTTTCTATCAATTAAGGGGGAGGAGCAAGGTCAAAAGGAAAGAAGGCAAATTTTTGTTGACTGAAAAAAAAGAAACTTTATATTTTAAAAAATGTATTAGTGACAGGCAAATAGCCCAAAACACATTTTGAGATTCCTGTTCTAATCTAATTTAGCCAATTGTTCCCAATAAGGTGAAATATAAAACTCACTTTCAAGTGAAAGAGGAAACAAAAGATGACAAAGAAATTACAAAATAGTTTAGATCTTCCTGGATTTACCATTGTATTGCCATCTTGATTTAGAGGGACTAAATTAAATCATTCTCCTCATTCCTCAAACACTTATTAGCTACCCACTGTGTTTGAGAGAACACTATACAAGGCCCTTTGCAAAACACAAGGTTCCTAGGTAGACAATATCTGCCCAAATGGAGCAGATCAAACAAGCAGTTTAATAAGAAAATGATATACATGCCTTGATATTTTTATCAATCTATCATCTATATAGGTTTTTCCCTGAGGGGGTGTCACAAGCAAACCATTTAAGTATCTTCTATGTGGCTCTTGTTCATATACACCCATAAGTCCTCTATAGAGGGTCCACTCAATCTGTTGGACCCTTCCTCCATCTCTTTGCTTTATGTGGATACCAATGGAGGATGCAAGCTATCCACTGGTTTTCTTTTGAAAAGGAAAAAGTAAACCCAAATATCAAGCAAAACAAATTCCCACATTGTTCATGCCCAAAACCATGTCTCATTTAGTATTTTAAGTCCATATCACTTCTTTGACTGGAGATGAGTAGTATGCTTTATCCTCAGTCCTTCTGTAAGAGTAGTTTATCATTGCATCAGTCAGTGTTCTAAAATCTTTAAGAGTTTTTTTTTCTCTTTACTATGTTGTCATTGTATATAATGTTCTTCTGGTTTTGCTCACTTTATTCTGCATCAGTTCATAAAAGTCTTCCCAATTTCCTCTGAAATTGTCCATTTTGTCATTTCTTGTGGGATAGTAATTCCACTACATTTATTTATGTGCCATAATTTATTTAGTCATTCTATAAAAGGTGAACACCCTTTTCATTTCTAGTTTGGTGCTACTACTTCCTCCTTTCTCAGTACACAGCCCAAGTCCTTCCTACCCAGGAATGGCACCCTTGAGCATTGGACCTCTTCTCAATCTACCCTGGATTTGTGATTGGTACCCGTCCCTCTCACAGTATAGCAATATGGGTCTGGAGGTTCTTTGGTATGGGTCTGAGACCTCCTCTTAGTTTAGTGCATAGCCTCTCCCTGGGCCACAGAGTGCTACTTGGTGCAATAGTGCTCTGCTGGCTGCAGTTTCAGTCCCCAGTGTCAGCAAACCTCTCTGTCTCCCTCTGTTAACCTAGGCTAAACAAAGGCCTCACTGTGACTTTTTTGAATTCTGCATTTTCTGGTACTGTTTAGAGGAGTTTTGTGGATGGGAATTGTGCTGTGTTCTTTCCCATTATTTCACCATCTTGGCTCCTTCATAACAAATGTGTTATAGATTATTCTCACAAAAATTTTATAGACATGAGAAAATAAGGAAATGAAGGGCTAGAGGTAATTGATATATTTGATAACCTTTTGGAAGGGGAAATAATAAAGTCTCTAATTTTTTTTTCTCAATACTTAGTATTCTTTTCTCAGATATTTTAAGAATCAATTCCTCACACTTCCCCAACTCCTTCACAGAGGTGGGAGATTCATGGTTTTAGATTTATTGTATATGTTAAATTTTTTATGTATTAATTGTTTTTACTTATTTTTTCCCTCTTAAAAAATTTCTTTATTTTATGTGATGGCTCCCTGGGATGGCTAGGAAGAAAGAGAGATACAGGGGAAAATTTAGGTCATGTGAAAACAAAAGATATGAATAAAATTTTATTGTAAATCAAAAAGTTGATTATTTGATGTCCTCGTTTATGTTGCTGCCTTTATGAATATTTGTCTGACCATTTAGTGATGAACTCTTTGGCGATGGCAACCCATGAAATAAGACATAGACACATATGTTAACTATAATATATAACATTATACAATAAATACATTAAAGAAGTGCAAAAAAGAAATGAAGTGAGGAAGATCATGAATGTCTTTCCAGGTGAGGTAACATTTGACTGAGCTTTAAGATAGAGGTAGAAATTTAACAAATGATGAGGGAGAGAGAAGACATTCAGGGCATAGTGAAAAGTAAGCAAAGGCATTCAGGGCTCATTCTGGGAATAGAGAATAACCTAGTAATTTTTGAGGTGAAAAAATGGTTTTCACACACTGAACTAGTTCTTAGAATTTCCAGAAAGACTGAGATTTTGTGAAAAATAGGCCTTACTACTCATTTTATCTTTTGCAGTAAGGGAATTGCTGTAAATGTAATTGAATTAATGCATCAGCATAACTGTCATTAAAAAAACCTGTTTTCAAAAAGATGAGCTTAGCCTATTTTTGTTTCCCTAGACTTACTGTTTCTTCTTCTTCTTCTTCTTCTTCTTCTTCTTCTTCTTCTTCTTCTTCTTCTTCTTCTTCTTCTTCTTCTTCTTCTTCTTCTTCTCTCTCTCTCTCTCTCTCTCTCTCTCTCTCTCTCTCATTCAAGTGTCAGGATTGAACTAAGGAATTAATTAACAAATTCTACAGCAGAAAAACAATTTTTTCAACTATCCACACTTGATAGAGGATAGTTTTTATTGGTCAAATATCTTAACCTTCTGAATTCTTAAAATCTTATAATAATGACTATATTTATACAGTGTTTTACCAAACCTTTCCTCACAACTGTGTGATAGGTAATTCAAGTGTTATTATTTTGTACTTTACAGATTTGAAAAAAAGTTACATATCAAAGGGCAGATAATTAATTTGTTCATGGTCACACATCTAGTATATGGTAGACCTGGTCTCAGTGCAAGGTTTTCTGATTCCAAGTCCAGTGTTTTTTCCACTATACCAAGTTGGTTCTACAATTCTGAGCAGTGCTTTTGTCATGCTAAGTTTTCCCATAACTCTTCAATTAAGAACAGGAAATTACATTTTTCCAATCTAGGAAATTAGAAAGAAGATGGGGAGCAGATGAGAAAAAATAAATCTGGAGATGGAAGCCATCATATATTGTTCATATTCATTGGGATTATAAATTCAAAATCTCCTTAGTTCAAAAGATCAAATGCCAGAAATGAGTATATTATATTTTTTCATTATGTCAATGTAGAAAGAGTGGGATGAAACTTGACAATTTTTTATTTCTCCTTTATGCATCATAATCTATAAAAAGAACAGTGAAGACGGTTTAACCATAACTACTAGATAGCATTTTGGGGAGATGTGACATGCATATAAAGAACAAAGAGGAAGTAACGTTTAGTCCATATGACATATGTAGCTCAGATGCCCACTGCCCACATATTGTATAAATGACATAATAAAATAGAAACAATAGTTTCCATAGCAGATAGTATACACATATATTTAGTTTCATTTCTCTGAATGCCATTAGGACTCATATTGGCTTTGGGAACTGAATTTGTTCTGGGTTGGAGATCTTCAAGTAACATCAGTGGCTGCTTAGCCCAATTGGTTAGAATATAGATAAATTAGAAAGTGATTGGCACAAATAGAATTAAGTTAGATTCACATATCATGAAACATACTTTTTTTTGAACCTAGACAATGTGGGAATTTGTTTTGCTTGACTATCCGTATTTGTCATAAGTTTTTTTTCTTTTTATCTTCTAATGGAGGGGGAAGGTGGGAGGGAGAGTAAATAAATTTTTGTTAATTGAAAAACTCAATATAAAAAAGAAGCAATCTACAAAAGTTTTAAATAGAATGCCAAGGTACCCAGATTATAAGACATAAGAAGCATGTGTTAACTACTCTTTTGAAAAGGTTGGTGGCAAATGGAAGGAGGAAGATGGCACAGTAATTTGTGGATAGCAGATGTAAGAGAAAGATTTTTTTATACTAGAGGAGACCTGAACAAGTGCGTATTCAGAGAGAAAGGAAGCAATAGAGAAGAAAATACTGACAATATAAGAGAAAGAGAAGGAGGACAATTGATAAAATAAAATCCTGAAGGAATGGGAATAGGTTTAAAATCAAATTCAGTCAACATTTAGTAAGGATCTACTTTGTGCATAGCACAAAGTTGGGGTCAAAAATTTAGGTCAATTTCAGCAGGGGAGAGAACATTTTTTTTTCCTCTGAGAAAAGACATTAGGAGAAGATGAAGACAGAGTGGTGAAGACAGAGATATTAAAGAGTAAAGCAAGTGGGAGTTGATAGAATGGACAATACTATGTGGACAGTCTTTTACATAGATTATAATGACAGTGTTGGGAGTCCTCCAATTGAAGGGACTTTAGAAAGGAAAAAAAATCTAGAAGGCAGGGTTATAGCACACATTTCAGTAAAACTGAAAAAAAAAAAAGTAACCCCTCTTCATCTAACTTAATATCCTATTGGTTGCCTTGTGCACTGGAAACTAAAAACAGCGAGCTGATTATTAAATTTTAAGTTTGAGCATTTACATCCCAGAAACAGAGCAAGTGCTACAAATCAGAGCTTAATTTATTACTTTCTTGATGGTCTAGACTTAATAAAGTGTCAGTAATGCAAATTAAAATTAAAAGTGTGTGTCCATGAACACTCTGAAGTTTTTCAGAGCCTGATTGTTAAACATTTACCAGAACATTCTAGTGTTTCTCCATAAACATTGCTTGAGCTCAGCAGTTTTGTTATTGTGTAGCTTCAGACACATCTGACTCTTCATGACCCCATTTGGGGTTTTCTCGGCAAAGAAACTGGAGTGGTTTGCTATTTCCTTCTCCAGTTCATTTTACAGATGAGGAAGCTGTGGCAAATGGCATTAAGTGACTTACCCAGGGTCATACTGCTACTACTAAGCATCTAGGCCAGATTTGAATTCAAGAAGATTAGTCTTCCTGGTTCCAGGCCTGGTGCAATCCACAGAAAAGCCAAGGAATGAAGTCATGACCAGACTGGAGCTCTGGTGGCTGTAGCATAATTATAACAATAATAGGTGTTTATATAGCACTTTAAGGTGTGTAAAGTACTTCGAATCCTTTATCCTGCCATCAGTGCCTGACATTCTAATGGACATAGACAGCACATAAATAAAAAAGAGCTGAAAAAGGGAAGGTGTCCAAGGTGGATAATAGTTACAAACTCAAGAAAGTCAGATTGAAAGCCAGGAGAGGAATGAAGCATGACTGAACTGGCTCTTCCCTCAAAATGGAGGTTTTTAAGATGAACTCACTGATGGGAGAAGGGAGTCACAAGAGCCAGGATATGTTAGGTTGAGAAAGTCCCAGGCACTGAGAGAAGTTTTTGAGTGAGAAGATAGCTGAGCTAGGGTGGCAAAGTCCACAGTGGCAGAGTCTGGAGAGGATGACTGGTCTGAGATTGTTTGTTAGTCTAAAGCTATATTGACCTCTTCAGTTTCCTAGGGTCTCAAGATTACAGTGTGGGTTCTTTCCAGAATCTGGTAACTGACTTAAGCTGCCTAGAGTTGTAACAGACTTTAGAGACCAGTTATTTTACAGTTGGGGAACATGAGGTCTAGAGAAGTAACTTCCCCAAGGTCAAACAAGGAAGTCACGGCAGAGCAGAGACCAGAGTGCCAGACCTCTGGAGTCTTAGCCAACTATTCATCTTTAATTTTATATTGCTTCTCTCTAGCACCCCCAAACTAGCCGAGTGGTAGGTAGCTTTCTCACTGTTAGCTTTATTTCATGCTCTCCCCCTCTCCCACAGTTACTATTAAAACACTTAGGAAAACAAAAGGTAGATAATGCCTCCTCCTTTCAGAAAAAAGAAATGGTTAGGGACCTTTTAAAGTAGGGTTCCCAACTTACAGTGTGGGTACTGCTACCCCAAAGGATAGAAGCAACTTGTTAAGGGGCATGAGAATTTTTAGTAAATAACTATTATTCTATTGGATTTAATTTTTTAATTCCATTTCTCATGTGCATATTCAATTCTAGAACTTATTTCTTTTCATATTGAATTGGGGGCATAGAAAGTTTTTATTATGTGTACATGGTGAAATCTAGAATTTATTCCCCTACTATTGAATAGGGTACATAGAAAGTTATACTAAAAGTCATGATGGGATGCAATAGGTTGGAGAGCCCTGTCTTAAAAACTCAAACCAGGGGTGGGGAACCTGCAGCCTTGAGGCCACATGTGGCCCTTTAGGTTCTCTAGTGTGGCCCTTTGACTGAATTCAAACTTCATAGAACAAATCCCCTTAATAAAACAATTTGTTCTGTAAAACTTGGATTCAGTCAAAAGGCTGAACCTAAGGACCTAGAAGGCAACATGTGACCTCCAGGCATCAGGTTCCCCATCCCTGGCTAAAACCTTTGAGTGCTACATAGTTAAGGTGATTTAGATGGCAGGATTTTTTTTTTTACCCAAATTGGGGGTTTCTTTGGCATACAAAAACTCTGAATGAAATAATGCTCTTCATCAATGTTAATGTGCACACACTTGACATCTTATCCTCTAGGAGCATTGTTCACTCTTCATTACTGAAGAGGACCAATGACATCAGGAGGTTGATGTCTTGCCTTTCAAGGGAAATGGTTTTAAGTGAGCCAGGACTGTGCAAAATCATTAGCCTAACTCTTCTAGCGTCATTGGAGTTCAGTGGCAAGACATAGATCAGGAGCATTGGTGATACCCCCAGATGCAATGGGGAACCTTCAACTTTTTAAGCTAAGGTCTCTCCCAGGTGTCTGTTTGAGGCAATGCCCATTCAGTAATAAAAGGCTAAGGACTGAGATAAAAGATGGCCTAGTTTGCTTTCATAAAAAAAATAATCAGTCTGAGAGTAGAAAACCTTCAGAGCTCCTGGCCAGAACACTCAAGACTGCACAGCCAGGATGTGTCAGAGGAGGAAATTTAATTCAGGTCTTCCTGATTCTGAGGCCAGTTCTCCATTCTTATTTATGAACCCTTTTCTAAACAGCCACAATGACTCTCTTGGTTATGGTCTGGTAATACTGTACATATCTCATGTTCAACTGCATTGACATAAGAAGAAACATCAAAGGACTTAGAGCCAGTAAAGACCTTAAAATTCCACACTCTAACTCCCTTATTTTGCAGGTGTGGAAGTGGAGGCCACAGAAAAGTGAGGTGATAAACTCCAAATCAGACAGTGGCAGAACCAGGGCTAGCACCCAGGTTCTGTGACTTTCATTTTATGAATTTTTAATTTTTACATTTTTTGCTTTTTTTTTTTTGGAGGGGCAGTTGGGGTTAACTGACTTGCCCAAGGTTACATGGCTAGCTTTTTTTGTGTGTGTGTTAAGTGTCTGAAACCGGCTTTGAAATCAGGTCCTCCTGACATCAGGGCCAGTGTACTATTCACTCCGCCACCTAGCCGCCCCCATTTTATGATTTTTTTTTAAAGCAATTGGGGTTAAGTAACTTGCTCAAGGTTACATGGCCAGTCATTATTTATGTGTGGGTGCTCATTTTCTGAGGTCAGAACCTATTCCGGGTCCTCCTGACTTCAGGCTGGCGCTCTTACTGTGCCACCTAGCTGCCCCCCCATTTTATGATTAAAAAATTATTTTATACTTATTAAAAATAAGGTACCAGGCATAAGAGTTTGGAGTGAAAGCTTCTGCCTGACTCCACATTTCCAGACTTAAGAGACTAACTTGGCAGGGAGACTGGTGGCAGAGGAAGAGGGCTGCTTTGGCACAGAAGAAAGAAAGAAAAAACTTTTGGAATTTTGGGAAGGGCTGTTGTCATACCTGGGAATGGGAGGGCCTGGGATCTTATTTTCAGTCCAACAACTGACTCACTGTTTGACTCTGGATAAGTCATTTTGATGCCTTTATGCTTCTCCATCTGTAAATTCTAATACTAGCCTGATCTCTTAAGACCTGTTGTGAAGGTTAATGAGGTAATCCTCATAAAGGCTTTTAGTTCTTTACATGAAAGGCCCTAGTATATGCAGGAAGAAAAATGGAATGATTCTTTAGGATGTCTTCTCATCCAAAGTACTAAGGAAGAAACGATCAATTTGAAATTAGTAGCTCTCCAATAAAATATCTTTAATACCATATATGTTTACTCAATAGGGTTGGGGATTTAGACTGCACCTGCAATTTCATGGGTATAGTAAACTCTTGAGTGAAAAGACTACCTACCAATTTGGGTCAACACCTTCTCTGTGACTTTCAGTATTAGAGAATTTTGGGTAAAGTATATGGATTATAAATAGTGGTATCACTTCTAAGCATTGCTTAGAAGAAATTTTGCCATCTGGATTCAGTCACATTCCCCCAATAAAGATATTATGTACTTTTAAAATGTTTAAATCATATGTAACTTAGAAATAAATGTAACTGCATGGATCATAAATGAATTAAAAAAACTTTAATGGAAAGGAAATGTAGAAGGCTCTAACTTAATTAGATAGCTAAATATTTTTTGGTTTGTATTTTATTCAACATGATTCCAAATTAAAAAGAAAAAAACCTCCAACAAACCAGCACTCTTCAGCCAAGTTGATGCCCTAAATGAATTAAAATCCATTCTGCTTCTTCCAGTTGCTCTGATTTAAAATTGACATTAGGTCTTATTGTAGAGTCTGCTCCTGTAGGCCTCTCTGACTTACTCTACCTAAGACTCCTGGTTTTCTCGCCCTTCAAGGGACCATTAGCACTTTTCTTTTGGAAATGCAAGACATATAAAGGGGGATGGGCTTTAGGGACCCATGGTGGGCAGCTAGGGAGCACAGTGGATAAAGTACTGGGTCTAGATTAAGGAAGACTCACTTCCTGAGTTCAAATTTGGCTCCAGAAATTTACTAGTTCTGTGACCCTAGGCAAGTCATTTAACCCTGTTTCCCTCAGTTTTCTCTTCTGTAAAATGAGCTGAAAAAGGAAATGGCAAACCACTCCAGCATCTTTGACAAGAATGATCCCAAATGGGGCATGAAGAGTTGGAAAAAATTGAAAAATTACTGAATAACATAAATATGCTCCATCAGTCCTAGAAAACAGAGAAATGAAGGAGGAGGAAAAGAGCAGGGAAAGTTGACCAGCAAGTACCTTCTCTGAAAAGTTAGCTTTTCCAAATAAAAGTGTACAGCTCTCCTTCATGAAAGGGCGAGCTGTACACTTGGCATTTAAGTACAGTGATTTCCTGATAGATACACTCTAGAAAAAAAAGGGGGGGAGGCATTATTCTGTAGTTAGACAGGCATCAGAGACACATTGGGCAGGGTTTTTGTGAGAGAAAAAAAAAACTACGTATCTCTTACAGGCCATAATAGAGAACTTTTTTTTGAGATTGCATTAACAAATTTTCAATTTCTGAGAAGCATTCTGAAGATTCTGTAACAAAGAATACCCTACTAAGATGTCTGTCTGGCTGAAAATAGATACTACTTTGTACTCAAGGTGTGTCTTTGTTTATAATCTTCCCACTCTGACCCCAAGTTGTCTGACAGTCTACTTGTAAGTAAAAACTTCCCACTACTATGGCAAGTTTTTGTGTCCCTACAACACACTCCAAAGTAATTGGGGTCAGAGGTAACGCTATCACCATGGCATGTATCACCACTCTACCCCAAAACAGTGTCAAAATAACCTTTTTCTCTGTCCTTGGTCCCCTCCTCCAAATGTTAAATCTGTTTTCTCCAAATTGGTTTTCCGGTCTTTCAGGTGTTGCTAAGGTTTCTTTTGTTTTAAATTGTTCTTATAGTTCTTTTTTAACCTTTCCAGACTCTGGGTTTTTCTCTTCTTTCTGTTTCAGCCTTCTGGTTGACAGGAACCTGAGGCAACATGGCTGTAGATGCACTAGAAAATAGAAGAAAACTCAGAGATTACAGTAAGAGCGGTGAGCTAAACTTCGGAGGAACACTCCCCTTTCCCTTAAAAAGTTTATCTTCAGGCTACTCCTTATCTTCTGGGTCTTCAGGAAGGTGGAGAGGGTGTGTGAGCTTTAAGAGGAAGAGAGGCACCGTAAGGGTGGTATTGAACAAAACTGAGACCGAAGACTAGTCCTAGTAACTGGTCTAATAACTGAGGGCAACTCAGTTTCTTTGAGCCTGTTTCCAAATTTTCAAAGCCTCCGTCCAGACTTCTTCATGATGAGCTTCAGAACAGCAAATGTTCTTTGTAAATAAATGTAAGATAGCCCTGAGTGCCTGATAAGCAAGCCTTTTGGAGCAGCAGTGCTCAAACCCCCTTACCTTAGGGACCCGTAAATTGGACCAAGTGGTCTAACCCCTAGTGTTTATGTATTTACTCTCTCTTTGTCTCTGTTTCTCTTTTCCTCTAGGAGACTGTGAGCTCCTTGAGGGCAGGGACCGAATTTTTTTTCTTTTTCTTTTTTTCTTTCTTTGGAACCCCAAGTACTTAGCACAGCGCCTGGCACACACTAACGGTTTAATAAGTGCATGTTCTCTGCCTGCTTGGAACAGCCGGGGATTTAGGTTGAGGCTATATACATAACTGACATGAAAATCACTTGAGATACACTGGTTCCCACTTCATACAGGATGCAGATGCCCCTCGGAGGGGACAGCCCGAGGGAAAAGCCCTGGGCTGCTCTGGGAGATGCTGTCCCACGTCCCCCCTTTAATATTCCTCCATCTTTCTCCTCTAGCACCCAAGACTGGGAGACTCTGAGCCGAGTGAGAGGGTTCTCCCGGGGGAACACTCTCTACAAGCGGCTAAGGAGAACTGAACAAAACAGCTCCCACCCCTAACCTTCCCTCTCCATCCACCCCCCAAGACTAGAGTCTAAGCAGGGCTGGGCATGCTCTGTTAGCCTGGGCAGGTTTGGCCCTGGATCACAATGGGAGGGGAGGGAAGCGAGGGCGGGGCGCGGGGGGGGGTGGTTGGAGGGGGAGGGGGCGAAGTTGGGTGGGCAGGAGAGAGGGAGGGAAGGAGGGAGGGAGGAGGGAAGAGGCGGGAGGGGGGAAGCGAGGAGCCGGGAAGGAGAGGGCGCATGCGCACGCCCCGCATCTGCTCGCTCCTCCACCTAGTGCGGCAGCAGGAAAACCGCAGCGGCGTCGGCGGCGACGGCGGAGGAAGGAGAGCCCCATCCCGGGGAGGAGCCGGGGAGAAAAGGGACAGAAAACCCAGAAGGCGAAGGCGAAGAGAAGGGCCTGAGTGATTCGGCCGGGCCCACCAGGGCGCTTGGCATTCCCCGCCTCAGCCTGCGCCAGCCGCTGGGGAGAAGGACGAGCACGAGCCCGGGGAGCCACCGGGGCCGCGGCCGGGGTCGCCGGGGAGGCGGGGAGGAGGACGGGGGCGGCCGCCTGCCCCGAGAGCCTCCGGGCCAGGGCCCGGGGCTCCGGCACCACGCTCGCCTCTCCTCCCAGGTGTCCCCGGGAGTCCCTCCCGGGTTGGGCCAGGCCGAGCTGCGCCGGGTGGGCGACCACCCCCGGCCCCCCCAGCACATCCATCCTCCCTCAGTCCTCCTGCTGCTCCTCCTCCTCCCCCTCCTCTTCCTCCCCTCTCCTATCGCCCCCGTTCCCGCCGGGTCCCCCCGCCCCCTCAGGGAGCGCGCGGGTGCGCGCGCCAACCCGGGGCCGCCTGGGGCCCGGCCCGGCTCGGAGGGCAATGACGGCTTCTTTTCCACGATGTGATTTTTAAGATCTCCCTTCACCCCTTCCCCCGCCCCTTCGGGGGCATCCGATTCCGGGGTCTCCCCGCCCTCCACCCTGCCCCGCTCCGTCCTCGGGGCGGCCGAGGGCAGACAAAGAGGGAGGCGGCGGCGGCCAGAGCACCCAGACAAGACCCTCCCCTTGCACTTACCCCGCACGGACCCACGCGTGGACCCCGGCCCCGGAACAGCCCGCTCCGCTCCATTCCTATGCTGGGGCGGAGGCGGCCGCGGCAGCGCCGGCTCTGTGCTCCGACAGCTGAGATTCTCGGGCCTCTCTCCGGGCTTGGACAGTTTGATTACGCTCCGGAGCGCGTGGACCTCCACCCTCCCTCCTCCTCCCCTTCTTCCTCTCCATCTTCTTCCTCCCCCGACCCCCGGGGCGGGAAGTCGACGATCATGTGAAGGTGAGAAGCAGGACAGCCCAAGGAGCCGTCGGGAAAGATGGGGGATGCTGCTGCAGACCCGAGGGAGATGAGGAAGACCTTCATTGTTCCAGCCATCAAGCCCTTTGACCATTATGATTTCTCCAGGGCCAAGATCGCCTGCAATCTGGCCTGGTTGGTGGCGAAAGCCTTCGGGACAGGTAGGTGGTACCTGGTGGCTGGATGGCTGCCTCCCTTTAGCCTGCTCCTTTCTCCTCGTTTTTTTGTATCAGCCTCCCCCCTCCACTCCTTGCCACCCATGCCTGGATGCTTTTCATAACAGGCTGAGTAATCAATATGACTAGAGACTGTAGGAGGAGATGGCGATAAGGAAAATGAAATGAAAACAGCAGTCCGTGCCTAGCACTGGACTAAGGACACGGGATACAAAGAAAGGCAAAAAAGACGATCCCAGCTCTTTCTGGATCGGTGGTATTTTTTTTCTTTTTTTAAAGCAAAACCTCTAATATACATTTTTTCTTCCTTGGGCAGCTTTTTGTGTGTGTTTTTGCATTGAATAGTATTTTCCCTCTTACTCATAATTTTGATTACACCACCAGGAATTCTAGCTTATTCCATCTAAGAGGAGGGTGGGTGGCGCACAAGTACATTATTGATTTTGACATTTGTGAGGTGGCAGCCATCCAGGCAAGGTAAGGTTAGTCCTTCAAGTCCTTCAAGAGATATTTCTTTTATTATTCTGTATTGTCAGGATCACTTCTCTTGTTCCCTTCTATAAAGTCCATACATTGAGGTTTATTTTGATGATTTTGCAGAATGAGATGCTTTATTATCCAAAATTTGAGATTTTAGATAATGACCCCTTCATTCTCTTGCAGTAAATGCGAACTCTTCCCCCACTCCTCAAATGGTTTTAGTTGATTTATAAGCATTTATGAAAGTGTCAATTGAAAGTTACTTCAAGGTGCTGTTTTTGGATGGTATGGAAACATAGTATAGTCAAGTGAGGAGAGTGCTGGAGTTGTCAGCACCTTGCTTCAGATCTGAGTTCTGAAATTTATTAGTTATGTGTGAACATGGACAAGTTAGAGGATCATAGATTTAGAGATGAAAGATTCCTGGAGGTCATTCATTTAACCCCCTCATTTGACACTGAAGAGAGATAAAGTAGCTGCCCAGGGTCACACAGGTAGTATCAGAGCCAGAATTTGACAGTGTACTGTTTC